>MU130362.1:451788-486591 GCA_015039465.1 Phlegmacium glaucopus
TTGTTGTACGAATTCATTAGCTGTTCGGAATAGTTACGTATATATCAGTCCCGCACTAAGGTAACTTCCTATGTGGACCAAATTTTTACGGTTCTATAAACTAAGTCTAAGTCTAGAACTTTTAAATCGGGTACGTTGTTGTTGTGGTGTACCCCGTGTTTACCAAAGTTGTGTTATTTTTCAACGTCCTGGTTTCTTTAAAAAACTGAAATACTCTAGACCTCGTCCAACTAGTACTCCGACTACGAGTACAAGTGGAAAACCTAAGGTACCATCTAAGAGAACCGCTGTTAAGTTGTAAGAAAAACTAGGACGATTTGAAGGTGGACTCACCAGTTCGAATATAAATAAGGTTTCTCGAACTACTAGACGTGTCCGGTATCAACGTCGTTAGTGTCACGGGTATGTCAGAGATTGTGCCGTAGATCAGGGTTTGTGTAAAAATACATAAACTGTTTTTCTTGGTGGAGCCATTTATTTTTACAATTTATTATTAGACAGTACATAATGTTTATATTTTATGGAAACATGGTTGTTGTTAAGGTAGATGATGTTGGTAACAATGTAAAAAATAAAGTTGTAAGTAAAGTCTGAGACTCAAGACTTTACAACCTAATAACCTTGACCTAACACGTTGAAGTCGACGTCGACCTAATAGTTGTGGTTCATGTCGTCTTCCTAGTAATCCCAAATTTTAGTGTAGACTACAACGAGCCATCCCGCTCAAGGTCAATGGAATACTTGGTCACAAACAACCAGATTCATAGTTGATAGCTATCATTATCAGAATCATCGCAAGACAGACACTCTTTGTCGTACTTGGTGTAATCCAGCTCCCACAGATGGGTCTGCTCCAAATCTGGTTATAACAGCAACAGCATCTGATGGTACTACTTATCAGAAACGTGCATTCAATACTCAGGCATGTGAACAACTCAATGCATGGTTGGGTGGGTTTGAGTCAATTCTCAAGCGAATGACCCCTTCAAATTTTAATTGGTTTATACATGCAATGCTCTTTTATCATACAAGAAATGTTATCAAGCGACAAATAAATAAAAACAAAAAGAGACAAGCAGGAAAGTTGAATAATGATAGTGATAGTGACAGTGATGATGGTGCTGAATAAATAAATAAATTGTACATACATGCACATGTAACAAAGGCTGAATACCAAAATAAATTGTATATACATACACATATAACATTATATAATTGAACAGCTATTGAAATTCACAAAAGTCCGGTCAAAGTCCGGTCAGTGTCCGGCGGAAGTCCGGCGGAATCTGACCAGACATACAGTCCGGTCATTTTTATACATCCACTGGACTTTGACCGGACTTCTACCGGAATTTCATCAGAGTCCAGCCGGACAACGTGGGGGACTGTAAAATACACTGAGAGATAAATGAAAGAGGACCAGCAGGAGACATGTGGTATAGAGAGGCGATCAAGGAGCGATGGTAAATATATCAAAAATAAAGGAAACAAACTGTTTGAGGTAACCAAATAGAAATAAAAGAATATAAATGATCAGTGACCTAAAATACCCAATGGTGTTAAGGAACTTCTTGATCCAGTGATTGTTGCTGGATAGGAGCAACTGGTAGGGTAGCGACGACAATTTGACACAGAACGATTTGGTGTAGCGTAAGAGGGGCAGTGGACGTGCCTACAACTCTTAGACGAGTGAGCATTACCAAATATGGAAAAAGCATGACTATACACGTGACCAATGGTGAAAGGGAGCGAAAGGGAGGCAGAACACATAATGTCGTCCGGGTACTGCCGGAAAAGGGGGCGATCGCACGAGCGAAATATAGCCAAGGCATTAGGAAGCTTCTGGGACAGTAGGGGCGATGACTGAATAGCCAGAGACTTATCTATGCAATAAAACAGCAAATAGTCGGTGTACAAGGCGACGTAGAGCGGTGTCGCTGCCAAAAATGCAAAAATCAAAGGCAGGGAACCAACATGTTCATCACCACAACATCAGGAGCGTGATGTTGCGGCTCCTGTTTATCAGGAACAATGTCCTCCCATTTTGACGCCAAAGGTTTGTTTAATCTCTCAACTAAAAAAAACAACTATTGCTAACTTGACTCGGAATATATTTCTATGCTACCCAGTTAGCTTAAAAATCCTCTCGCAGGAATCACTCATTCTCAGTCTGCCTCAACATCAATTGTCTTAGGATCAACATGGACCCCTCCCATCCACCCTATAGTTTCTACAGCCTCCATAATCGCCAACGCTGCCGCTCCCATGATGACAACACCAGCATCTTCCATCAATGATGTCCTGGTCAGGGAGCCTGTAGTACTACCAAATCAGAATGCAGATACCAGCGTCAAACAGTCCATGGTGAAGGCAACTACAAGAAAATCTGGGAAAATGAAGACTTCAAAATCAACAACAGCTAGGTATTTATTCAATATTCAGTGTCTATTCACATGTATTCTAACATATCTCATTGATGTTTGCAAGGAACCTGTGTGCTATCAATTGGCTCAAAAGCAATCCAAGGGGAACTGTTACATTCCGTTATACGTTACTCCGGTCCAGCTCCATCGGAGCTGTTTCCAGTAGTCCGTACTCCGTACAGTGCCTTCCCTTATATCCCAAACTACTCTTCCTATGTTCAACTCCGAGACTTCTCTGTGTCATTCCGATTCCTCCGCCTATACTCCAAACCCGTTATCACTTCTTTGCCACTACCACTATTCTTTGTCATCATCTTTCCCATCATCAGTCAGCACACCAGCCATGGATTATTCACCCAAGAATGCAGGACCTTTCCCGGGAGCAGAACGCAGCACTTATATTTATATTCTATATTTCGGTTGCAATTCCTTTTATATTTAAAGTACTCAAACTTGTATGTTTTCCCTTAGTTTGAATATCAACTTAGTTCCCCTCCTCTTGTTTTCCCTCTAGCACACCAGCCATGGATTATTCACCCAAGAATGCAGGACCTTTCCCGGGAGCAGAACGCAGCACTTATATTTATATTCTATATTTCGGTTGCAATTCCTTTTATATTTAAAGTACTCAAACTTGTATGTTTTCCCTTAGTTTGAATATCAACTTAGTTCCCCTCCTCTTGTTTTCCCTCTAAGTCACTGAGGTCTTCCGACTTGTTACTTACTTCTTCCGTTCCGAAATCAGGACACCTTAGGAGCTGGGCGGCACAGCACATACGCTGAGGCCAACGTCCTTTCCGGGTTACTGTTCCGGTTCCGTTCCATCCATTCCGGAGTAACTCCGACGTGACTTCTTTCCTTTTGCTTTAAACTTAACAGGAACCTACAAAGAGTTTGCAAATTATTTTGACAGACTTCCGCAGGCTGAGCTTAAGGTCCGCTATATTTTTCCTGCATCTATCCACTTTGATACAATGTTAATGACTTTATTGATTTACCATCTGTCTAGATCTACCAAGCTCTCGAAGCCAATGCAGTGGGTAACATTGTACTTGAAGCTTGAAAGTATACTGTATCTCTGATTGTGAATCAAACAGAAAATGGCGAAAGCCGCTTCATGAGTCACATCAACTGGGACCACTGGCAAATAAGTGGCAGGGAGCGTGTTGATAGCTGGGCAAGAGGGTTTCAATCTATAGCTGTTTCCATATCATTTTAATTAGTTTTTTGCCGAATACCATCTAATTGCACCGAATCATATCTAATAAGATCGAGAGACCAAAAAACAAAAGTGCCCCGAGTATTGAATTAGATGGAATTCGGGTTAATTCTATGATATTCTATTGTATTCTATTGTATTTGACTGGAAACTATTTTATTTGATTCAACGTCGAATAAAATCGAATAATGTGTGTCATTTTGCAAATGCCATAGAATTAGATCGAATAAAATCGAAGGGTTCTATTTTATTCTATTTTATTCGATCTATTTTGGTGCTATTTTCGCTGGGTATAATTCACTATAGTTATGGTGACATGACTATAGGATACTATAATTTAGTGTGACATGACTATGACACACTATGGGAAATCCCCGAGTTTGCTGATGTACTATATGACACAGATATAAACTATGCAGCAAAGCAAGAAATTTTCAAGAAGATAGGAAATGGAAGTAGGCTCTGCGAAAGCTCCATCAAGGTAAACAATACGCAGATGTTCCACATTAGATTTGTATTCCAATACATAAAAGGAGAGCAAGCAATTTCGAAATTTTAAGGCCATTGAGCATCGGAAAACATAAAATTGTGCATTACATGAGCTTATTTCTATTGCATGACTACACCTTACTACCCCGGTAGTTATCACCAGACAACGAGATTCCGAAAAATCTAATCAACATTTGGACAAAAACAGGTATTCGTCAAAAGAGCACCAAGAAAGATTTGGGCCGTCAATGATCAGCGTTCGCCAGGTGCGACCAATGCAGTCGCCGCCGCAGATAAAGGGAGGAAATTTTAATGGGCCACTGGTGCTGAGGACACTTTTCCCTCAGCAACTCCAGTGAGCCTATCGAACAACCCCAACCAATCATATTCTCCTGGCGAGCTGCCGAATCCCTTTCGCTCCCAGCATTCCACAAATCGTGATTTCAAGAAGCTATAGTCTGGCACTTCAGCATATGCCAAGGTTCGAACGTCCTTCCAGTATTCAAGAAATGATGGATCCATATTACGGAAGAGCGTAGAGCCAGGCGTCGTCATTTTTATGCGCCAAATATCATAGCAATGAGTGGAGTCCCAAGGTAGCGAGCCCTGGTAGAGAGCGGATACGAGATATCCGAGAGATTCCAAATCGTCACGATAAGATTGGGCTATATCATAGACCTTCAGCATTTTTGAAGCAAGCGTCGACGTATTATGGTAGTATGAAGACGCACTGAAATCATGATAACTGAGAGCACTCCAAAACCGTTTATTTCCTGAAAATTCAGGACCACAAGAAAGCGGGATAGGAACATCACGGATAAATGAATATCCGAAATCAATCAAGTTCAAAGTCGAAGCAGCAGTTGCATTGGAAGATGGAGAAGCTAGGCAGATATTTGCCGGCTTTATGCCATTGTATATGATTCCTCTTGAATGAAGCGTAGCACAGCGATCAAGCTTATAAAATGAGTGGGGATGAGGTGAAATTAGCATCCACGCCTTATGAATGACAGAGAAATCACGAACTATCTGAATGGCGAGAGCCAAAGTCATATGTTCATTAAACCGTTTATCTGGCATCAGTTCGTAGAGATCTTGCAATGAGGGGCCTAATTTTTCAAGTACCACACCGAATATCTGTGCATCGGGCTTCGCATTGGTTTCAATGTGACGGGGGAATCCCTTCATCGGCGAGACCGACAGAATGTTATACACCCTACTTTCCGTGACAAAGTCATCGTCATCATATTCATCGTCATCGACATCACATTGCCTCCAAGCTTTGATGATCACCTCTCTAGGTTCTTTGCATCCACCAGTGCCACCAAAATCATATGCCACGAATACACCTCGATAGTCTAATATAGGTCAGTGACAGAAGAAGATCAGGTATACGACTAGACATGTACCGTGTTCAAGATCTAGGGAGTGGAAGACTCTATACGTTCTAAAGATTACCGATTTTCGGATCAAGGTATAGATACTTGTATGATACTTGCGAGGACCATGGACCCGTAGATGAGAAGCATATCGATCGAGTTTCGCTGTACTTAGGAAAACCGCGTTCCAGTTTGCTGCTATGAGACGAAATTTATAGAACGCGTCGAAGGCTGCGGACTTGGCGATAGAAACACAGGGGTGCAATAAGGAGCAATGATGCTCCCCGGCTTGGATAGATTCATCAGACTCGAGGAAATCAGCATATAGAGATTGGAGAATTTGGTTGAGAACATCGTTTGTTAACGGGCTAGCTTCAGCTGGAGGATGCATAGAGGTCCTGCCTATAGAATTTCAGACGACCTAGGAGCCTCAGCGATAGATGAACCGGCGGTACTGGGTGGCAATGACAATGCCAAGTGACAAGTCAGGGTCAGTAGCCATGATGGTACAAATGAACCGATCACGTGTCAATATTACAGTGTTGGACAATGGTCACAGAAGGGGTTAAAAGCATAAAATGCTCGAGCAACGAGGGCAAGGGTTGTAAGAGCAAAGGGACTGATTATCGGAAGATAACGTCAAGCAGACTTATGCTGGCAGATTTACCAGGTGCCGAGCGCGCCGACGATCACGTGCCATCTCCACTCTCAGTGGCTCCGGACGTGCCTAACTCTCGCCTTCACCTTTTCCTCACTGCTTTCATTAATGTGTGGCTAGCTTATATATAACAAATAGATTGCAAATAAATCCCCTTTTTCAACTAGAAAGAGCCCTAACGAGTTGGTAAGATATAATATAGTCTTCAAACTCAGTTTATCAGGCTTTCCTTCAGATCAGAGCCTCAGAATAATGGAAATAATACTACGAAAGTGTCAATAAAGATGAAAGAGAAATAAGAGTACACATATCTCACCTCAGTCGTATGCAAACCGACTGAGGTAACTACGAAAAGTAGATAGGTCTTTTATACTACTATACGACACAGATACAAACTAGGTAGCAAAGCAAGAAAATTTCAAGAAGATAAGAAATGGAAGCAAACCTTTGGCCGTCAAGGTAAACAATACGCAGATGTTCCACATTTGGTTTGTTATTCCAATACGGAAAAGAAAGAGAGCAAGCAACTTCGAAATTTTCAGGTCATTGAGCATCGGAAAACATAAAATTGTGCATTACATGAGCTTATTTCTATTGCATGACTACCCCAGTAGTTATCACCAGACAACGAGATTCCGAAAAATCTAATCAACATTTGGACAAAAACAGGTATTCCTCAAAAGAGCACCAAGAAAGATTTGGGCCATCAATGATCAGCGTTCGCCAGGTGCGACCAATGCAGTCGCCGCCGCAGATAAAGGGAGGAAATTTTAATGGGCCACTGGTGCTGAGGACACTTTTCCCTCAGCAACTCCAGTGAGCCTATCGAACAACCCCAACCAATCATATTCTCCTGGCGAGCTGCCGAATCCCTTTCGCTCCCAGCATTCCACAAATCGTGATTTCAAGAAGCTATAGTCTGGCACTTCAGCATACGCCAAGGTTCGAACGTCCTTCCAGTATTCAAGAAATGACGGATCCATATCACGGAAGAGTGTAGAGCCAGGCGTCGTCATTTGTATGCGCCAAATATCATAGCAATGAGTGGAGTCCCAAGGTAGCGAGCCTTGATAGAGAGCGGATACGAGATATCCGAGAGATTCCAAATCGTCACGATAAGATTGGGCTATATCATAGACCTTCAGAATCTTTGAAGCAAGCGTTGGCGCATTATGGTACTATGAAGGACGCACTGAAGTCATGATAACTGAGAGCACTCCAAAACCGTTTATTCCCTGAAAATTCCTCACCACGAGAAAGCGGAATAGGGACACCACGGACAAACGAACAACCGAAATCAATCAAGTTCAAAGTCGAAGCAGCAGTTGCATCGGAAGACGGAGAAGCTAGGCAGATATTTGCCGGCTTTATGCCATTGTATATGATTCCTCTGGAATGAAGCGCAGCAAAGCGATCAAGCTTATAAAATGAGCGGGGACAAGGTGAAATTAGCATCCAGGCCTTATGAATGACAGAGAAATCACGAACTATCTGAATGGCAAGGGCCAAAGTCATCTTTTCATCAAATCGTTTATCTGGCATCAGTGCGAAGAGATCTTGCGATGAAGGCCCTAATTTTTCAAGTACCACACCGTATATCCGTAGACTGGGATCCGCATTGCTTTCAATGTGACAAGGAAATCCCTTAATCGGCGAGACCGACAGAGTGCTATACACCTTACTTTCCGTGACAAAGTCATCGTCATAGGGTCGCCTCCAAGCTTTGATGATCACCTCTCCAGGTTCTTTGCATCCACCAGCGCAGCCGAAATCATATGCCACAAATACACCTCGATAGTCTAATATTGTCAGTGACAGAAGTTGAGGTATACCACTAGACATGTACCGTGTTCAAGGTCTAGAGAGTGGAAAACTCTATACCTTCTGAAGATTACCGATTTTCGGATCAAGGTATAGATACTCGTATGGTAGTTGCGAGGACCATGGACCCGTAGATGCGAACCATATCGATCGAGTTTCGCTGTACTTAGGAAAACCGCGTTCCAGTTGGCTGCTATGAGGCGAAATTTATAAAACGCGTCGAAAGCTGCAGACTTGGCAATAGAAACACAGGGGTGCAATAAGGAGCAATGATGCTCTCCGGCTTGGATAGATTCATCAGACTCGAGGAAATCAGCGTAGAGAGATTGGAGAATTTGGTTGAGAATATCGTTCGATAATCGCGTGACTTCAGCTTTGGAATGCATAGAGGGCTTTTCTACAGAGCTTTTAGACGACCTAGGACTCTCAACGATAGGTGAACCGGGGCTGGGCACTGGTGACACCAAGTCGCGGTCAGTAGCCATGATGGCTGAAACTACAAATGAACCGATCACGTGTCAATGTTTCAGTGGTAGACCAAATAAACGACTGATCCGTAACTACCACATCAAAGGCCGCTCCAGTCAAACGCCTTCGCTACCTCAAATGTAGCTCCCAAAGAAAGACAGTCGCTGCTCGTGCCAACTTCAACCCTATAAACTCCCTTCTCAACCGTCCAAACATCCTTGTTATCATTCCAATACGAGACAGCATACTTATCCAATACCACTTGCACATTTTTTTTACTCCCCGGAACAAGATCGCGTACTTTGGCGAATCCCTTGAGTTGCAATAGCGGGTGAGTCAGTTCTGAGGTTGTTGGTAGAGAGATGTACACCTGGACGACTTCAGAACCGGTGACACTGCCGATGTTTTCGACTGTGAGGGAAACTGTGAGTTTGAATTCGCCATCCGAGGCGACGACGGCTTCTGAAAGTTGTATATTGCTTAGGCTGAACTTGGTGTATGATAACCCGTGGCTGCGAAAGGTTGGCAAATTAGACGGGTAAATAGGATCTTAAGACTTACCCAAACGTAAACAGAGGAACAATCTTTCGATGTTGATAATGTTTATATCCCTGATAAAGAATATCATCATGAATCGTGCGTTTGACAATCAGAGCCCTGACTCACCACATATAGATCTTCTGCATATCTGACCTGGAGACAACATTCAGCATCCGAGGACGACGTTATCCCATGAAGACCAACATACCTTGCCGTTCTCACAGTGGAAATGACCATACGAAGGTATATCTTCCTCAGCTTTTGGGAATGTAAGTGATAACTTTCCGCTCGGATTCTGCTTCCCGAAAAGCACATCTGCAATAGCATCACCGGTTGCATTGCCAAGGTACCACGCATGCACGATTGCAGGTACGGAAGTGGCCCAAGGCATGGTTATCGCAGATCCCTGTCAAGGCAAAAAAAAAGATTCAGAAAAATATCTCTACCGCAAAGACATCACACACCGCTTGGGTCACTACCACGGTCTTGGCGTTCACAGCAGCGACTCGTGCAATGAGCTCGTCAGTTCGTTCAGGAAGAGCCAAAGTTGTACGATCGTGTCCCTCCGTCTCCCAATCGGCGTTCAGACCGACGATAGCAATGACAGCGTCTGCGTCCTTGGCTAGGTCGACTGCCTGTTCAAGCAATTCGTCTGAACCTTGAACTTCAGCGCCTCCAAGACGAATGCCTGGCATGCTAATATTTTTTGGTAATGGCCTTTTGTTAGCGAAAAACGCCTTATTCTGCCAAGGGTAAGATACCTACCTGTCTATAACAATTTCATCTTCATCTCCATCAGCTGGACCACGAACATTGCAGAACACAACAAGAATTTCATGTTTGGTGTCTGCTTTCAGTTGGAATTTGCCTTTCTCTTCTTTCGAACCTGCACCGAAGAAAGTCCCCCCACGTCGTTGACGAGTCCAATTGTCGATTACTAACTGACCATCCACGAATAGCTGTCACAAAAGGAAAAGTAAATCTTCGAAGGGCTATGTATAGTGAGCTTTTATGTACCTTCGCTCTGCCAGCAACTGTCAATCCAAATTCGAACGTGCAGTCATAAGGTCGAGGTTTGAGGTGACCTCTCACTTTTATCGTCCATGTCTTTGTGATCCCCTGTGGTACCGACGTGCTAATGAACATATTTGTTTCGTCAATCAGTGTCGTTTCCAAGACTTCGTCGAGGGGTACAAGACTGTCATCATCCACATGACTATGCCAACTTCCTATCCAACCACGTTCGCCCGACTCAGTGAACATATCATAGTCGAGGGAAGGCATGGTCTTGTATGCTAAATTACCAGAATAGGGTTGATCAAATCAGAAACTTCATAGTGAGGAATAAAACAAACCTGTAGCTCCTTCGCTATAAGTCACCTCCGTTCCATTCCCAGCCTTTTCAAGTGCGCTCACAATTCCATCATAAGCGCTGACGAAATAACTGACTTTCAATGCAGCAGAGCCTCCACCAGAGAGAACAATAGCCTTTGCGTTTGGCCCGATGATGGCAATTTTCTTCAACTTTTGCGGATTAAGAGGCAAAATATCACCTTCGTTACGGAGAAGAACGATGGATTCGGAAGCGACTTTGCGCATGAGAATCTTATCATCTTCAGATTCGACCGTCTTTTCCAAGCCGTCACCATCCAATATCTGGATAACATTGTTTTTCAGACTGAAGGTTACGTTGTCAGGTTGGTTGGTGGTACATACATCAGGAGCCCCTTGGGCACATTTCTGTACCAGTTCAAGGACCTTCCTTGCCCGTTCCTTAATAGTGGTAACAGTTACCTTTCGTGCTCTGATACACCGATTTACATAGTCGAGTGTGCGCCATTTGTTGATGCCAGGCATTTCTAAGTCAAGTCCGGCGTTAAGCCCCTGATCGACGCCATATGTTCCGAACCTAAAAATGGAAACATAATGAATGAATGAAGTACCTGAGAAGCTAAGAAGGAGAAAAAGAGCCAACCAATCACTGATGACCTAGGAAAAATATAGCTTTGAGTGATGGGCTGAACAAAGGCGAAAGAGAGAAAGGCTACGTACCGTGCCATCGAACTTCCATTCATCTCGAAGAATCCTTTTAAGTAGGAAGGGATCTTCGGAGGCGTGAGGACCGTTGACACGATTGTAGCTGTGATCATGAATAGATGAGTAGATCGGATATTTTGACAGCATGGAAAGCTTACGCAGTCATATAAGACCAAGGTTGTGCGTGCTTCTGTGCCAACATGAAAGGCATCAGGTAGATTTCGCGAAGAGCTCTGGCACTAAGGATACTATCATAACCAAAGCGATCGTCTTCCTTATCATTTGCGCTATAGTGGAAAGAAAGGAAGGGTTAGTAGATTGAGACGCCAAGTTTGCACTGTACTGCGTACACAAAATGTTTAATTGTTGCCCCTATTCCTCCTTTTTGGACACCGTTCACGTATGACGCAGCTATCATACCAGATAGGAAGGGGTCTTCTGAGAAACTTTCGAAGCTCTATATGTACGCCCTGGTGAGTAAATACTAAATGATCACTATCTTGGATGGCCGACTCACTCGCCCTCCCAAAGGGTTCTGGTTCAATTGTTCAGAGTGAAGCCAAGAAACAAAACAACCATAATGAAGCTCACTCGTTGGATGTTACAGGTAGGAGCAAGTACAACTGAAGCTGCTCGGAGCTTTGCTTCCTGTGCAAGAAGTTTCAAGCCCACTTCTTCAACCAGTGCGGTGTCCCATGTGGCACCCAAAGCAGTTGATGACTACCAGTCACAGCGTATCAGGAGTGCAAGAAGAGATCTTTTGAATCGCGACTGTGCTTACTGGCAAACACTTCGCAGGTGTACCCATAAAGAAACGATTCCCCCGAATACCATTTGGTCCATCGCTAACCTAGGAAGTACAATGGGTGGTCATGAGCGATAGATCAAGATATGGAAATATACCTTGATAGCTGGTATACCAAGACGATCGACAGCGTGCGTATGCCAGAAACCCACGCCAGCGGTGAGAAGAATAGCTTCATTTGTCGTCAACTCATTCACGATCTTGTCAACGTCAGCGGTGGCAAAATCAGAAGGCGGCATCGATATTGTTTGATAGTAAAGTGGTCAGCTTCTTGGTCCTCCAATCTCGACGTTACCTTTGGAAGAGTATAGGAAGCTCTAAGACCGAGATTTATCCGTTGGCAGTTACTCCTCATCTGACATGTTCCACATTTGAGTCACTCAGCTGATCAGACTGTGGCTATTACTTACCTTGTCACAGCTGTCCGAGTCTTGCAAAACAGAATTATTGGCTCATTCAGGAGAACATCTCAAGAGATTGGATTTCCAATAATTGTGTGTCTACTTATCACAGAAATTCAGATCTCTAGATCAATGATAGCCCAGAAAGAGATTTTGGCCACGTGATGCCATTTCCTAAACAATAATGACACATCCAAGGGTTGCTTTCCTAACTTTCTTCCAGAGATCCTCAATGTCTATATATGTCCTTCTATTCCAGGACCACATTCTCGGGGGCGTCCGTATTGACATGTGAACTTGAGCTTCGTGGTGGAAATATCGAATCTTCGTATGGATCGCAGAAGCTGAATGACCTGAGGCACGTGTAAGATAGAGACTTTGGCAGTGCCATCGGGCTAAAGGTCTTCCAGTTTAAGAGATGAATTGCAGCTCCGGGGCCGAGTCGGGGCATAGACTTTGTTAGGGAACGGAGGCTTGGTCAAACTTTCCTGTCAACGTTACGGCGACTCAGACCCAACAAGACACACCCCGTTAGCATTTCCCACCAAGGGATGGCGTCGGACTTAGAATGCCACTGAGTCTGACTCATCGCAATTCAATCGCAGAATACCTCTTCTTGTCCAGTTTGAAAATTCGAAGATATCATCAGACAGCATTAGGCATATTGAAGGTACTCTTCAGAGCTTTATTCTGACAAAAATGTTGAACAAAACTCCATCGCTTCTAGGGAAAAAACCTCTCATCCGTACCCCTTAGAGCTCGACTAACGACATCTCTCATACTCCCATGTCGTCCGAAGAGACACCCTTGCTCGCTACAGAAGATGTCGCAGCAGTTCGTGATGCTGTCTATCAACGTTTTGCCCCCCGGACCAAACACGCTATAGTAGCAATGGTTTCTGGGTATGGAGTCATGCCATGTAAGTAACGATTCATATATCTGATCGGCTAATGATGTGGCCTTTCGCATCGCTGGATAGTTTTTGTTATAGGGACGTTCATTCCATGCATACCTCAAATTGCGAGGGATCTCAACTCCACAGGCGCCATCGTCAAGTAAGTACGGGCCAATTATCCAAGTAAATCTTTTATCTAGAGGAGACATTAGCTTGACCGTGAGTCTTTCAGCATTTGCATCCTCGATTGGATGTCTAATAAGCGCTTCCTATTCAACTCATTGTAAGTATCTTTTCAGAAAGGTGGTTTAGAAACATTGACCGGATATTTTTGAACAGATGGTCGTCGACCTGTGTATCTTTATTCTCTTCCCGCCCTCGTGGTAGGATCTATCGGTGTTTCTTTAGCAACAAATATTCCCAACCTTCTATTTTGGAGATTCCTTCAAGCACTAGGAGCTGCATCTGGTCTTGTGTTGGGTGCAGGGGTTATTGGAGATATATACAAACTAGAAGAAAGAGGGCGTGCGATGAGCGTGTTTTTCGCAGTAAGTGGTGGTGATCGTAAAACATTGGCTGTCACTGAATTTCAAAATAGGCATCCTTATTAGGACCTGCACTAGCGCCTGTAATGGGAGGTAACACTATAATTTACTAATCGCGACATTTACTAAAAGTATCATAACAGGATCGGCCGCTTTCTATTATTCCTGGAGAGCCATGCAAGCCTTCCTAGGTGTAATTGGCCTCGTCGAATTCGGTTGCATGTACTTCCTCTTTCCGGAAACTAGTCAACCGGGTGCAAGAGGTATTGACAAATTGGCGTCGGAGGATGGGCTCAGACATCCTGCAAAGTTCATCTTTATCAATCCTCTGCGACCATTGGCATTGCTTCGCAGTCCCAATCTGTTCTTGATCGTACGTGATCTTGATTAAATCAATTGCTGCATTAAATTCTTATGATAAAATTAGTCAATCATACTCTCGATCTCTCTAGTGTCGCGGTCTCGTAACGTTGAACCCCCTTTTTATTTGAACATGGATTGACGGTTACGAATCTAGTGCTTGTTGTTCCGTTGGCGTATACACTGGTTATTTATTTATCTGTTCCTCATTTCAGTTCACTAACCAGATAGATTCAGGGTCTTCGTTACAATATTCCTAACGAAGCCTTGGTCGGTGCTTGTTTCATACCGTCAGGTATTGGATTGATGCGTTCGTTGAACCCGTTTCGCAAAAAATATGGTTGACTCTGACAAGAAACTCTGCTTAGTTGGTGCACCAATTATTGGTAGAATTTCTGATCGAACGGTTATCAAGTGGCGTCAGAGACGAGGTGGTGCTTGGTATCCTGAAGACCGTTTAAGGGCATCCCTAGTACCATTCGCTGTCCTGATTCCATTGCCTGTCCTTGTCTTTGGCTTGGTTAACAAATTCATGGATGGACCACTGGGTTTGATCATAGGCCTCATATGCCATTTCGTAAACGGTCTAGGAGTAAGTCTTAAATACTAACGCGGTTTTGAAGTGTAACTGATTTATTTTTCGTCAAAAGGTAGAAATGGGGTTTGGCCCTTGTACTGCATACCTTATTGATGTAATGCATTCTCGAAGCGCAGAGAGCTTGGCAGCAAATAGGCGCGATACCTTTCTTTGATTTTTAGAAATCCCAATTTAACTCACCGATCCGTTCCTTTATTATCAGGGGACTGAGATCCACCCTGATGGCTCTAGCAATTGCCTCTTTCCTTCCAATGATCAACACCTTTGGGATTGTAGCTACGCATGCTCTCAGTGCCCTGCTAGTTTGGCTTTCGTTTGGGTAAGCGGCTTTTTAAATAAAAACGAATTATGGTTCTTACGTTCTTCTTGAACCAAGGATTCTGTGTTGTATTATCCGATATGGTGATCAGATGAGAGCCTTAGTTGATGTTGGATTTTCAACTATGGAAAATAACTAATATACCAGTTATAAGGTGACGGAGCGCTTTTCGAGTTTACCAAGTCCCCTTCCCCCCGTTGACATTTTATTCAAAATATCAACTCCAGATTTAGATTAATCTGTGCTACAACCCCAGAGTGTCAGACTGCTACATAAAGCAGATATCTTCCTCATGCCTTACCTACTTGGTTTGTTAGCTGACGCTACTTAGGGCCTGTTCATGTTGTCGGTTATTTACGGAGCTGTCTGCCAACATGATGCATGATATTTTACCTATTTTACCGGTTTTGGATGCTCGCAAGCTGAAGCATTCCCTCAACTGCTACACGCAAAAAAAGTCGGGATTTAGGTCATTTTCACTGAAAATATTGCCTTGCACGGGAGTGTGTCGCTCAGAACTACCCTTTAGGATAAATGATGAGATATACAGGTAGCTGCAGTCTCTTCTCTTTAAAATGCACCTGAAATGGTGGAATTCGGATAAAATTTGGCTCCAGAACACATGGGTTTTCTACTACCCAGGGTACTGTCATAACCACCATGGCGATCATTTTCCTTATCATTTGCGATATAATGGAAAGAAAAGAAGGGTAAGCTGAGACGCCTACGTTTGCGCTGTACTGCGTAAAATGTTCAATCGTTGCCCCTATTCCTCTTTTTTGGACACCGTTCGCGTATGATGCAGCTATCATACCAGTTAGGAAGGGGTCTTCTGAAAAGCTTTCGAAGCTCTATATGTACGCCCTGGTGAGTAAATACTAAAGGATCACTATCATGGACGGCCGACTCACTCACCCTCCCAAAGGGGTCTGGTTCGAAATCTCGGAGTAAAGCCAGGGTACCAAAACAATCGTGATGAATCTCACTCGTTGGGTGTTACAGGTAGGAGCAAGTACAACTGAAGCTGCTCGGAGCTTTGCTTTGCTTCCTCTGCAAGAAGTTTCAAGCCCACTTCTTCAACGAGTGCGGCGTCCCATGTGGCCCTGGGGCAGTTGATGACTACCAGTCAAACCGTATCAGGAGTGCAAGAGATCTTTTGGATGGCGACCTGTGCTTACTGGCAAGCATTTCGCAGGTGTACCCATAAAGAAACAATTTCCCCGAATACCATTCGGTCCATCGCTAACCTAGGAAGTACAGTGGGTGGTTATGAGCGATAGATCAAGATATAGAAATATACCTCGATAGCTGGTATACCAAGACGATCGACGGCGTGCGTGTGCCAAAAAACCCATGCCAGCAGTGAGAAGAATAGCTTCATTTGTCGTCAACTCATTCACGATCTTGTCAATGTCAGCGGTGGAAAAATCAGAAGGCGGCATTGATAGTAAAGTGGTCAATTAGTTTTCTCCTTGGTCCACAACGTTGACGTTGCCTTTTGAGGAGTGTATTATGCTGGGGAGCCCTAAGACCGAGATTTATCCGTTGGCAGTTACCGAATACCTTATCTGACGTGTTCCACATTCACAGACATCCTGGTCACCTCAGCTGATCAGAACTGTTGCCACTTACCCTGATCAATCTAGACTCTTGATAAATCATACCTAAGGCCCACGAGGCCCACGACGGTGACGCCATTTCCTTGCCATTTCCTTGAAGGTCAAGGTTCCCTAAGACTTTGCCTTCCGCATCAACTTTCTTGCAGAGCGGTATCATCTGAATCTCAATACCGCAGCTGCAATCCTGAATCTCCATATGTCCTTCAACGTGTTGTCGGGGCTTCCGTATTGACAGGTGAACTTGAGCTTTGCGACATCTATGACGTTCGCAATGGAGATATCGAATCTTCATAAGGATCGCAGAAGCTGGATGACCCGAGGTACCATCGCCACTTGTAGCGTAGTGGTCGGGGATAGAAACCTTGGCACTATCGGATTCGGGCTAAAGGTCTTCTAGTTTAAGAGATGAATTGGCATAGACCGTGTTAGGGAACGGAAGCTCGGTCAAACTTTCCTACCAGCTTTACGGCGAGTCATATCCAGGTGCAAGAGCCTTCTGCGTACTACAAGTTGTTAGCATTTCTCGCCAAAGAATGGCGTCAGACTCGGCAACTTGAACCGACTGGTTATGACTCGGATCACGGATGCAATACCACTGAATCTGGAGTACCTCTTCCTCGAAATTTTGAGTGCATCAACAGACAGCATTAGGAAGGTACGCTTCTGAGCTGCTTTATTCTGAGAAAGATGTTTAACAAAACTGCATTCTTCCGAACTTTGAACCGAACTTCGGTTCAGAACCGGACAACGACAAAAGGCTTCTCATTTATATGCCTCTGAGAATTCAACTAACAATATTTTCCCATACCATGTCGTCTGAAGAGACACCTTTGCTAGCTACAGAAAATGTCACAGCAGGTCGCGATGCTGTCTATCAACGTTTTGCCCCCGGGACGAAACATGCTATAGTAGCAATGGTTTCTGGGTGTGGAGTCATTCCATGTAAGTAACGATTTATACATCTGATCGGCTAATGATGTGGCCTTTCGCATCACTGAAGTGTTTGTTACTGGAACGTTCACTCCATGCATACCTCAGATTGCCAGGGATCTCAACTCCACAGGTGCCATCGTCAAGTAAGTTTCGTGTCAATTATCCAAGTAAAGTTTTTATCTAACAGGAGACATTGTTTGTTAGCTTGGCTGTGAGTCTTTCAGCATTTGCAGCCGCGATTGGAGGTCTAATAAGCGCTTCCTATTCAACTCATTGTAAAATCTTTTTTTTAGAGAGGTGGTTTAGAACATTGACCGGATATTTTTGAACAGATGGTCGTCGACCTGTGTATCTTTATTCTCTTCCCGCCCTCGTGGTAGGATCTATCGGTGTTTCTTTGGCAACAAATATTCCCAACCTTCTATTTTGGAGATTCCTGCAAGCAGCAGGAGCTGCACCTGGTCTTGTGTTGGGTGCAGGGGTTATTGGAGATATATACAAACTAGAAGAAAGAGGACGCGCGATGAGCGTGTTCTTCGCAGTAAGTGGTGATGATCGTAAAATAGTGGCCGTCGCTGAATTTCAAAATAGGCATGCTTATTAGGACCTGCACTAGCGCCTGTAATGGGAGGTAACGCTATAAATCACTAATTGCGGCATATACCAAAATTATCATAACAGGATCGGCCGCTTTCTATTATTCCTGGAGGGCCATGCAAGCCTTCCTAGGTGTAATTGGCCTGGTCGAATTCGGTTTGATGTACTTTCTCTTTCCGGAAACCATTCAACCGGGTGCAAGAGGTATTGACAGATTGGCGTTGGAGGATGGGCTCAGACATCCCGCAAAGTTCGTCTTTATCAATCCTCTGCGACCATTGGCATTGCTTCGCAGTCCTAATCTGTTCTTGATCGTGCGTGGTCTTGATTAAATGAATCACTACATCAAATTCTTATGATAAAATCAGTCAATCATACTGTCGGCCTCTCTAGTGTCGTTTTTTCGTAACGTTGAACTTTCTTTTTATTTGAACATTGGATTGACGGTTATTCATATCTAGTGCTTATGATTCCATTGCCGTATACATTGGTTGCTTATTTATTTATCTGTTTCTCATTTCAGTTCACTAACCGGTATCAATTCAGGGGTTTCGTTACAATATTCCTAACGAAGCCTTGGTCGGTGCTTGTTTCATACCGTCAGGAATCGGATTGATGTGTTCGTTGAACCCGTTTCGAAAATATATGGTTGATCCTGACAAGAAACTCTTAGTTGGTGCACCAATTATTGGTATAATATCCGACCGGACGGTTATCAAGTGGCGTAAGAAACGAGGCGATGCCTGGTATCCTGAAGACCGTTTAAGGGCATCCCTGGTACCATTCGCTGTCCTGACTCCATTGTCCGTCCTTGTCTTTGGCTTGGTTAACAAATTCATCGATGGACCACTGGGTTTGATCTTGAGCCTCATATGCCTTTTTGTCAACGGTCTAGGAGTAAGAGTCTTATTAAATACCGTGTTGGTCTTAAACTGTAACTGACTTAATTTTCTTTAAAAAAGGTAGAAATGGGGTTTGGCCCTTGTGCTGCATACCTTATTGATGTAATGCATTCTCGAAGCGCAGAGAGCTTGGCAGCAAATAAGTGCGATACCCTTTCTTTGATTCTTAGAAATCCCGATTTCACTCACGGATCAATTCTCAGCGGACTTCGATCCGTTCTGATGGCTCTAGCAATTGCCTCTTTCCTTCCAATGATCGACACCTTTGGGATTGTGGCCACACATGCTTTCTGCGCCCTGATAGTTTGGTTTTCGTTCGGGTAAGCATCTTTTAAAAATAAAAAATGAATTAAATTTATAGTTCTTCTTGTGTTAAAAAGGATTCTGTGTTTTATTATTCGATATGGTGCTCAGATGAGAGCTTTAGTTGATGTTGGATTTTCAACTATGGAAAGTTAATTGATATACCTAGTTAAAAGTGGTGGAGCGCTTTTCCGAGCCTACCCCGTTGACATTTTATTGAACAAATAACCAATTCTAGATCAAGATTTACTCTCTGCTAGTCAGACTACCAGATATAGCTTCCTTTCACACCGCGCTCAAGGCTGGGTATATTTGGTCCTGTTGAGGGAGGGTTACTATTTAAGGAACTAAGATGAAATTGCTTCTCGCTCTCCTTTCCCCCTCTTTTACATTATTCCCATCCAGAAACCACCCGTCTTACAGTTACAGATATACGTCGTTCTTGTTATAAGTCCTTACTTCTTCAAGTGCTTCCCAAGCAGGTTTCCAGTCGGTGAGGCCATAAATCTTTTTGGAGGTCAAATCTAGTGCAATTTGGGTCTGTATTCTGGATCAACTCATCCACTCGGAGCCCATTCAATTAAAAAGTGTTCAGGTTCATGTTATATACACTGCGTCATCATCATTTAAAGACTGCTAAAACATGGTGCGAAATATTTTATCTATTTTACGGGTTTTGGATGCTCGCAAGCAGATGCACCAAGCAGAGGGTGGTGAGAAGAATAGCTTCATCAATCATCAACTCATTCACGACCTTTTCAATGTCAACGATGGCAAATCAGAAGGCGACAGATAGTAAAGTGGTCAATTCGTTAACTTTGAAGAGTGTGTCTATTCAGTATTACACTTAACGATCCTAATCAATGATAGCCCAGAAAGGCAAAGTTAAATTTTGGCCACGAGATGCCATTTCCTAGACTAAACCTTGAACGTCAAGGTTCCCTAAGACTTTCCCTTCCCCATTAAGTTACTCAAAATAAGCAATACCGCAACTGCCATCCTGAATGGTCCATTTGTCCTTCTATTCCAGACCAATTGTTGGGAGGGGTGCGTCCGTTACGAGTCCTATTTATAGGACTCGTTCTTTTATGGAGCGGTCTCCACCAGGATTTTGTTGACGCTTAATGCGCCGGCAAACGCCCGGTTCTATTTTTCCCACGGTTATCGCCATTGTTCCATTTTTCCCCTCAACGCGTCTATTTCGAGAAGCGGCGTGTAAGTCGGTTATGGAGGGGCTCGTAAGTGCCATGCAAGCAATGGCCCTCAGGCTATGTATCTACAGGTGAACTTGAGCCTTGCGGCATCCTTTGACGCTCGCGACGGAGATATCGAATCTTCGTAAGAAGTTGGTTGACCTGAGGTACCGTCGCCATTGTAGCATAGTTGTCGGGGATAGAGGCCTTTGGCAGTGCTATCGGGCTAAAAGTCTTCCAAGGACCAGTTTAGGAGATGAATTGGCATAGGGTTATTGGCATAGGGTTTATTAAGGAATGGAAGCTCGGTCAAACTTTCCTGTCAGCTTTACGGCGACTCAGACCCAGGCGCGAGGGACTTCCGCGCACCGTTGTTAGCATTTCTCACCAAAGGATGGCGTCGGACTTAGTGACCGACTGTATGATCACGGATGCAATACCACTATGAGTCATCGCAATTCAATCGCAGAGTATCCAAAGAGTACCTCTTCTTTATCAACTTTGAAAATTTGAAGGCGCATTAGCATCCTCCCATGTCGTCCGAAGAGACACCCTTGCTCGCTGCAGAAGATGTCGCAGCAGTTCGCGATGCTGTCTATCAACGATTTCCTCCCGGGACAAAAAATGCTATAGTAGCAATGGTTTCTGGGTGTGGAGTTATACCATGTAAGTAACGATTCATATATCTGATCGGCTAATGATGTGGCCTTTCGAATTACTGAATAGTATTTGTTACTGGAACGTTCACTCCATGCATACCTCAGATTGCGAAGGATCTCAATTCCACAGGTGCCATCGTCAAGTAAGTACGTGCCAATTATCCAGGCAAAGCTCTTATCTAAGAGGAGACATTGTTTGTTAGCTTGGCTGTGAGTCTTTCAGCATTTGCATTCTCGATTGGAGGTCTGACGAGTGCTTCTTATTCAACTCATTGTAAGTTTTTATTAAGAAAGGTGGTTTAAAACATTGACCAGATATTTTCGAACAGATGGTCGTCGACCTGTGTATCTTTGTTCTCTTCCCGCCCTCGTGGTAGGATCTATCGGTGTTTCTTTGGCAACAAATATTCCCAGCCTTCTATTTTGGAGATTCCTGCAAGCGGTAGGAGCTGCGCCTGGTCTTGTGTTGGGTGCAGGGGTTATTGGAGATATATACAAACTAGAAGAAAGAGGACGCGCGATGAGCGTGTTTTTTGCAGTAAGTGGTGGTGATCGTAAAATGTTGGCCGTCACTGAATTTCAAAATAGGCATGCTTATTAGGACCTGCACTAGCGCCTGTAGTGGGAGGTAACATTACGATTCACTAATCGCGACATTTACTAAAAGTATCATAACAGGATCGGTCGCTTTATATTATTCCTGGAGGGCCATGCAAGCCTTCCTAGGTGTAGTTGGTCTCGTCGAATTCGGTTGCATGTACTTTCTCTTTCCGGAAACTAGTCAACCGGGTGCAAGAGGTATTGACAAATTGGCGTTGGAGGATGGGCTTGGACATCCCGCAAAGTCCGTCTTTATCAATCCTCTGCGACCATTGGCATTGCTTCGCAGTCCCAATCTGTTCTTGATCGTGCGTGGTCTTAATCAATGAATCACTACATCAAATTCTTATGATAAAATCAGTCAATCATACTGTCGGCCTCTCTAGTGTCGTTTTTTCGTAACGTTGAACTTTCTTTTCATTTGAACATTGGATTGACGGTTATTCATATCTAGTGCTTATGATTCCATTGCCGTATACATTGGTTATTTATTTATTTTATCTGTTTCTCATTTCAGTTCACTAACCGGTATCAATTCAGGGTCTTCGTTACAATATTCCTAACGAAGCCTTGGTCGGTGCTTGTTTCGTACCGTCAGGTATCGGGAATATGCGTTCGTTGAACCCATCTCGCAAAAAATACAGTTGACCCATTTGACAAGAAACTCTTCTCAGTTGGCGCACCAATTATTGGTATAATATCCGATCGGACGGTTATCAAGTGGCGTAAGAAACGAGGCGATGTTTGGTATCCTGAAGACCGTTTAAGGGCATCTCTGGTACCATTCGCTGTCCTGACCCCATTGTCCGTCCTTGTATTTGGCTTGGTTAACAAATTCATCGATGGACCACTGGGTTTGATCTTGAGCCTCATATGCCTTTTTGCCAACGGTCTAGGAGTAAGAAGAGTCTTCTTAAAATAACGCGTGGTCTTGAACTGTAACTGACTTATTTTTTCTTCAAAAAGGTAGAAATGGGGTTTGGCCCGTGTGCTGCATACCTTATCGACGTAATGCATTCTCGAAGCGCAGAGAGCTTGGCAGCAAATAAGTGCGATACCCTTTCTTTGATTCTTAGAAATCCCGATTTCACTCACGGATCAATTCTCAGCGGACTTCGATCCGTTCTGATGGCTCTAGCAATTGCCTCTTTCCTTCCAATGATCGACGCCTTTGGGATTGTGGCTACGCATGCCTTTTGTGCCCTGATAGTTTGGCTCTCGTTTGGGTAAGCATCTTTTTAGAAATAAAAAAATGAATTAAATTTATGGTTCTTCTTATGTTCTTCTTGAACAAAAAGGATTCTGTGTTGTATTATTCGATATGGTGCTCAGATGAGAGCTTTAGTTGATGTTGGATTTTCAACTATGGAAAATAACTGATATACCAGTTAAAAAGTGATGGAGCACCTTTCGAATTTTCCGGGTTCTCCCTTCTCGTTATAGCCAATTTATTCGATAAATATTAAATTCTAGATTTAGATTACTCCCTCGCAGTGTCAGACTACTATATATAAACCCAATTATCTTCCTACCTGATTTGGTAGCTGAGGTTAGGGCCGGTTTGTGTTCTCGATTCTTCAGGGAGGCTGTCTGCCAAATTAAAGACCTGTTTCTAAATAATTTGAGCAGTTATAATTTCCTTGGCTGAGCAATATACAGTAAGGCCCCCAAGCGTGTCAAAACCTCAATGGATTTTGAAAAGATATGGTCCCTCGGATTTTTTCTAAATAGACCAGAAAAGACTGATTTAGCTAAATTCACGTGTACATTGTGAGAATTAAAGGTGTAGTCTGGGCCAAAATAAAACTTCGTACCTGAAGATTGCATTCAAGTTGATACACATCTGAAAAGCCTCATCCCTTCCCATATCAGCTATTCCAAGGAAGCGGAAAGCCGCTAAACTTTAAAGCATATATAGAATTTTGCAGATTAGGGAAGAGACTTCAACTTCATCACGCAAGCGATAAAAATGTGAACTGGAATCAGATGAAAATGGGGAGATGACGTTGATTCTTGAATGATGAGATTGGTACCAACAACATCAATGTCATCAGACCCCTAACACCGTCAAGGTCACGTGCTTGCGGGATATTCTTGGTATCTTCATCTGTAGAAAACTGAGAATCAGACAAATGATAAAATCCTTCTATGAGTATCACATATCGTGGCCCGGGGTACCTGCCAATATTTGACATTCCGAGGGAAACTCCTGAAGGTCAAAGACTCTGATCAGACCCCGATAACCACGAAAACTCGCAGGAATGATCTTATGCACTCCTAGGGACCAAATTTTAGAGACCTCACTTACAAACATAACTTCTAAGATATAGTCATCTTATAAGGTCATCTATAATTCAGTATAAAACCTTTCCCGATATCAATGTCACATATGGTCATGGCACGTGACTTCGCCGCATTTATTTGGTTTTTGCTGGCAGTGGCACGAAACTCTACCCAAACTCCACCCATAGATGTGAGGGCGTCTTAATTTTCTTAATGTAAATTTTTCGGGACGAAGTTGATATAAAGCCGAGGTAAAATTTTGTCCAAAGGACGCAGTGCACTCACATTTCAAATGTTGAAATTGGATTTCTCTTTGAGCACGTGATGACGTCATCAATAAACCCTACTTAGTACCATAAAGGGATTGAAACGTTCAGGTGCGTAACATAAGTTATAACTTAAGTATTAAAAGTGTTTTCAACTTTGATAAATCATGAGAGCCCAATTTACAGGGGCCGGAAAGTTCCGGTAAATCGACCTGGGAACTATGTAAGCGCTAAGCGCTAATTAATAATCCTGATTCCTTAGCTCCCATCATAATGATATCGATTTACCGGAATGTACTGGCCGCCGCAAAATATATCCACTATAGACTCGTCACTCTTTGAGCCCCGGCGGAAAACAAACATTGTATGTAAAAATATCTGCTTCCACCACCGCCCACCGCCACAACCTCCACCACAACCATCATCGTCGCCGCCACAGGGCATCCTGGTCCACATCCAAAATTAGCTCCTTAACCGCGACTCAATAAATACGGCCTAGAAATCCATGCCTTGCACGAACGTTCAATCCCTCATCCCCAGATCCACCATATCAGACGTCCGCTGGAATGGATGTGGTCGACAGAAACAGTTTGGAAAATGCAACTATCGTCAACCGGTCCCCTGCCACAGATCCGAAATTGGAAAAGACGACAAATTCCCCTCACTTAAATTATAACATCGACGAAGACGGTCGTCGAATATATAAAATATACCAGTTCTATAATTGTAGGACGGTGTATTTGGATTCGCTCAACTCACACAGCGTCACAATGGAAAATTGTGCTAACAATAATGTTCGACGAGTTACTCGTTCGTCTTTTCCTCTCACATTTATCCTCGTGTACTCAGGTCGCTCATGTGATTCAGATCATCGTGCTAAAATTATGGACTGTGAGTTAAACAGCGATGAAATCATCCATTCGCAGTCTCATGCCGCCTTCAATGGTAAGTATGCGCCTTATGTCATCTCCCATCACCCATCTTGAATATACATTTGTCTTCTAGGTCTTCTAACGGACTCTCCTCGCACCCGGAGGACATATACATCACTCTCCGTGGACTACGTTGTGATGTTCTCGTGCGCCAGCTTGGCTGTCGCTTGTCTAGCGTTCTTCATCAAGCTACGGTATTGGGGAAAGGATGTGGGCTCTCTTTAAAGGTAAGGGGTGACGGTGAATATCCAAAATTAACCATACTAGCTGATTCTCGAGGCTAACAACATTATATCACAGATCTATCTTCGTTTGGTTTGCATACGTATTGTTGTAGCTACCAGCTACGATCCTATTTTCCTCTTCTACACTATCTACTATCACTATCTATGTTTTCAGTAATAAGGTTGCTGGCTCATAAACAGTCCCCGGCTGCATAGTTGCATGAAATAAGACAGCAATTTTATTCACATCGGTCGTTGACGGTGTGAAAGTGAAGTTCGCTATATACCTGATTGGACCAACATTGAACTATGAAATCGCCGAGCCCTCTCTTGTCGCTGCTTCCGTTCTTCCGTTACTCATTCTCGCCAAGACACGGGTTGCCTTGCGCAGCTGTGAATTAATTGCCGCGGTTGTGTTATTCGACACAAGAAATCGTACGAGTATCGATTTCGGAGACTTTCTGACGATACTATTAGTAGGATATACCATACAATAGAAAGGTGTAAACGGACCTGCTCGAAAACACGCTTTATGATATCATCACAAGGCAACCAGAGGAGCCAAGAAAGACCTGAAATTCAGCGGGACTTCATATATATACAATTGCTTGGGCTTTCTTACTACTTCCCAACTACTTCCTTGTCAAAATCTCATACGTTTTTGGCCTTCAATGACTCATCCTTCATCTTCGCCATATTTAAAGGAAGGTAGGACCATGAATTTATTGTTTCGACACAATAAATGGCACAATCTTGTGCAATTGAGTATCTGATCCTTATGTGATCGCTCAAGCTGTTCTGAAAAGCGTGGGAGTCCTAATATCGATCATTCTGAGTTCGAACTCCTGGACTTCCCGCCTATTCACCTATAGTTGACCTTGCATATCCCTTTTTTTAGTAGCAATTCCGCTCTCAATCGAACCTCAGTTAGACAACGACTTTCAAGGAATCAGCCTTAGACTGAGCCATTGATCTTCTGTCTATCTCCTAAGCCTCCTTGAAATCGGTGCGTCCTCTGACATCACATCCTTTAATTGCATCTAGACTTATTCGGCGGTTGCCATTTCTCAACTTGCTTTCTGAATATGGCATCGGCTGCAAATTACTGCAAACTGCGGCAATGCATGGCTATTGTACCTGACATATGGATCCTTCTCTGATCGGTCATCAATGTGGCAAATGTGAGCAGTTTGTGCGCGGTTGTTTGTAGACGAAGACATCAAATTTCCGTGGTGTGACGTGGGTGGCAAAGGTCATATGTATACATGGAGCTCTGAAAATAGGAAACAGAAGTTCGTGTGGCTCGTGGCTGCTGTCCATCATTCATTATCCTGACATATGTATACAGGGAACCTTGGCTCATGGAAGGGAGTCATAAACTGGTGGCTCGTGGCTGCTGTCGAACACTGACATATATATGGCAGTTCGGATGAACCCGTTGTCGGCGCTAAACTGTGAATGAGAACAGAAGCTCCGAGTCGTGGCTGCTGTCCATCACTCATTAGTACATCTATATTGTTAACTGCTGGTTGCTGGCAGATGGCGCCACAAACAGAATAGCCATACTAGTAACAATGATTACTAGCAGCCACGGCTCACAGGTTATCGGATTACACCTGTCAGTGGGCGGGAGCGCAGCATAATAAGCCCCCAAATTTAATCCGAAGCCCACGGGTGCCCAAAGGTGCCCAGAAAGTGGGTCATGGTCTGCTGACAAAAGTTCTTATTTTTAACATTTGAATACCCACTCGCTTTGAAATTAGGAAACAGAACTGTCGCTGGCTTTGAAATGCCGTTGTTTCCAGAACTACCAAAACTTATTCCTTGACCGCGATCTAATAAATACGGCCTAGTAATCCATGCCTTTCAACATCTTGTCCCCAGATATCCCCAGATACACCGTATCAGGTCCACTGGTACGGATATGGTCGACAGAAACATTTTGGTAAATCCAACCACTACTACCGTCAACCAGTCCCCTGCCACAGATCCGAAATTGGAAACGACGACAAATTCCCCTCAGTTGAATTACGACGTCGATGAAAACGGTCGTCAAATACACAAGATATACCACTTCCATAATTTTGGGACAGTGTATATGGATTCGCTCAACTCTCACAGCGTCACAATGGAAAATTGTGCTAACAATAATATTCGACGAGTTGATTGTTCGTCCTTTCCTCTCACTTCTGTCCTCATATACTAAATCGCCCATATCGTATTATTCAGATCATCGTCATAATATTATGGGCTGTGAGTTAAACAGGAGTGAAATCGTACATTCGCAGTCCCATGATGCAGCTCTCAATGGTAATTGGGCACCTTACACCATCGCCCATAAAGCATCTTCAATATACCTTTGTCTTCTAGGTCTTCTAACGAACTCTCCTCGCACTCACAGGGCATATCTATCATTCTCCGTGGACTACGTTGTGATGTTCTCGTGCGCCAGCTTGGCTGTCGCTTGTCTAGCCTTCTTCATTATGAATTTGCCTCGGTTTTCAAGCTGCGGTATTTGGGAAAGGATGTAGCTGCCTATCTTGAAAGGTGCCAGTGAATATTGGCTTATACTGGCTACTAGCTAATTCTCGAGGCTAGTATTATTATTCCACAGGCGCATCCTACTTGGTTTGTATATGTTATTGCTGTGGCTATGATTCCACTTTCCCCGGCTATCTACGTTTTCGGTAACAAGGATGCTGGCTAATCAACAGTCCCCTGCTGCGTAGTTGCATTAAATCAGACAGTGATTTTATTCACATCGGTCGTTGACGGTGTGAGAGTAGAGTTTGCTATATACCTGATTGGACCAACATTGAACTATGAAATCGCCCAGCCCTCTCTCGTCGCTGCTTCCGTTCTTCAGTTACTCTTTCTCGCCAAGAAACGGGTCGCCCTGCGCAGCCGTGGTGTTTAACACAAGAAATTCCAAGTAGAATGGCCATAGTATAATAATTCGATGAGGGAGATATTACAACAGGCAGTAGCACTTGACGAACAAAGTGGAAGAATAGCCTATAATGTCGCGTAAGGGAGAGAGAAGAATAGAGGGCAACGAGGAAATTTAGAGGGGGAACAGTACTAAGGGTATGCTATGTACACAAGAACGGAAAATAGATGCAGTCTATCAACGTTTTGCCCCCGGGACAAAACGTGCTATAGTAGCAATGGTTTCTGGGTGTGGAGTCATACCATGTAAGTAACGATTCATACATCTGATCGGCTAATGATGTGGCCTTTCACTGAATAGTGTTTGTTACTGGAACGTTCACTCCATCATACCTCAGTTTTCGAGGGATCTCAACTCCACAGGTGCCATCGTCAAGTAAGTACGTGCCAATTATCCAGGAAAATATTTTATCTAAGAGGAGACATTGTGTGTTAGCTTGGCTGTGAGTCTTTCAGCATTTGCATTCTCGATTGGAGGCCTGACAAGCGCTCCCTATTCAACTCATTGTAAGTATTTTTTCAGAAGAGTGGTTTAGAACATTGACCGGATATTTTTGAACAGATGGTCGTCGACCTGTTTATCTTTGTTCTCTTCCCGCCCTCGTGGTAGGATCTATCGGTGTTTCTTTAGCAACAAATATTCCCAACCTTTTATTTTGGCGATTCCTGCAAGCAGTAGGAGCTGCACCTGGTCTTGTGTTGGGTGCAGGGGTTATTGGAGATATATACAAACTAGAAGAAAGAGGACGCGCGATGAGCGTGTTCTTCGCAGTAAGTGGTGGTGATCGTAAAATGTTGGCCGTCACTGAATTTCAAAATAGGCATGCTTATTAGGACCTGCACTAGCGCCTGTAGTGGGAGGTAATATTACGATTCATTAATCGCGACATTTACTAAAAGTATCATAACAGGATCGGTCGCTTTATATTATTCCTGGAGGGCCATGCAAGCCTTCCTAGGTGTAGTTGGCCTCGTCGAATTCGGCTTCATGTACTTTCTCTTTCCGGAAACCAGTCAACCGGGTGCAAGAGGGAACTTTCTTTTTATTTGAATATTGGATTGACGGTTGTTCATATCTAGTACTTATGATTCCGTTGCCATATACATTGGTTATTTATTTATTTATTTATCTGTTTCTCATTTCAGCTCACTAACCGGTATCAATTCAGGGTCTTCGTTACAATATTCCTAACGAAGCCTTGGTCGGCGCTTGTTTCATACCGTCAGGTATCGGCAATATCCGTTCGTTGAACCCGTCTTCCAAAAAATATAGTTGACCCCCCTGACAAGAAACTCTTCTTAGTTGGTGCACCAATTATTGGTATAATTTCCGATCGGACGGTTATCAAGTGGCGTAATAAACGATGCGATGTCTGGTATCCTGAAGACCGATTACTAAGGGCATCCTGGTATCATTCGCTGTCCTAACCCCAATGTCCGTCCTTGTCTTTGGCTTGGTTAACAAATTCATCGATGGACCACTGGGTTTGATCATGAGCCTCGTATGCCTTTTTGTCAACAGTCTAGGAGTAAGGTCTTCTCAAATAACGCGTGGTCTTAAAAAGATGCTTACCCAAACGAGAGCCAAACTATCAGGGCACAAAAGGCATGCGTAGCCACAATCCCAAAGGCGTCGATCATTGGAAGGAAAGAGGCAATTGCTAGAGCCATCAGAACGGATCGAAGTCCGCTGAGAATTGATCCGCGAGTTAAATCGGGATTTCTAAAATCAAAGAAAGGGTATCGCACTTATTTGCTGCCAAGCTCTCCGCGCTTCGAGAATGCATGACATCGATAAGGTATGCAGCGCAAGGGCCAAACCCCATTTCTACCTTTTTGAAGAAAAATCAAGTCAGTTACAATTCAGAAATAAAAAAATGAATTAAATTTATGGTTCTTCTTACGTTCTTCTTGAACAAAAAGGATTTTGTGTTGTATTATCCGGTATGGTGCTCAGATGAGAGCTTTAGTTGATGTTGGATTTTCAACTATGGAAAATAACTGATATACCAGTTAAAAGACGTGGAGCGCTTTCCGAGTTCACCCCGTTGACATTTTATTCAACAAATACCAATTCTCAATTATAGATCTAGATTTACTCTCTGCCTAGTCAGACTACTACATAAACCAGATATAACTTCCTCATACCTTATTTACTTGGTTTGCTAGCTGACGCAGAGCTGACGAGGTCTTTAAGTTTATGTACTTTAGATACTTACTAAGGGCCTTCGTGTCCCCGGTTATTGATTATCTACAGAGCTGTCTGCGAAATTGGAGACCTGTTTTCAATGCGACCTCCAAGGGTGTTTGTCATAATAATAATATGACTTACTCTGGCTTACGCTTCTCCGCGTGAGAGTTCTATCATTGATGCTATCATTGTCAATCATCAAACAAATAACCCAAGACGGCCTAGTTGAAGTTCTGGGAGTTCTGTCATTGATGCTATCCATCTTCAAACAAATGACCCAATAAACTTCACCGCTGGCACTGGTTTGTGTTTCCACCGGAAAAACCTGTTTCTAAACATGTTTTGTCATGGTTTAGCTCTGAACAGCGTGGGAGTCCTATCACTGATGGCAGTGATGCTATCAAGCAAATAGCCCAACACGACGGTCCAGTTCAGTTCCGAAGAGCATGGGAGTTCTACCATTGATACCATCATTGATGATATCAATCGTCGGCCAACTTTGTTTGGGTAACGATCAATGATAGAACTCCCACGCTTTTCACGTCTTGTTTTTGAAGCCAGGTGTGGAGCCTGCGGCTTGATTTGACTCAACACGGGGAAACTCTCCGAAAGGTCGACAGTGGACTTGACCGCGACCTAATAAATACAGCACCCATGCCTTTAAACGTTCAATCCCCCCAGGTACACCATATCACACTGCTGGAATACTATGGATGTGCTCGACGGAAACACTTTGGAAAATGCAACTTCCATCAACCAGCCCCCTGCTACAAATCCAAGATTGGAAAAGACATCAAATTGCCCTCGGTTGAATCATGATATCGATGAAGACAGGCATAAAATACACAAAATATACCACTTCCATAATTGTGGGACGGTGTATATGGATTCGCTCAACTCTCACAGTGTCACAATGGATAATTGTGCTAACAATATTGTCCGACGAGTTACTTGTTCGTCTTTTCCCTTCACTGTTGTCTTCATGTACTCAGTGGCCCATCTCATTGTATCCAGATCATCATCCTAAGATTACGGACCGTGAGTCGAACAGCGATGAAATCATATATTCGCAGTCCCATGCAGCCTTCAGTGGTAGGCACCTTACATCATTACCTATCACGCATCTTGAATATCCCTGTATCTTCTAGGTATTTTAACGGACTCTTCTCGCACTCGCAGGACCTATATACTATCATTCTCCGTGGATTACATTGTGATGTTCTCATGGGCCAGCTTGGCTGTCGTTTGTCTAGCGTTCTTCATCATGAATCTGCCTTGGGTTTCAAGCTGCGGTACTGGGGAAAGAATGTAGACAATCTCTCTTTAGAAGTAGAGTGTGCCGATGAATATGCAAATATTGACTACTGGCTGGTTCTCGAGGCTAATAATATTAGTCCACAGGTGTATTTTATTCGGTTTGCATGCATTATTGTTGTAGCCATGATTCTACTTTTCTATGGCTGTCCGATTGGGGAAGTATTAAATACACATAAATAATGGTTTGCAGAAATATATCTCGTGCGCCAAAACATTTGTACAGTGCGCAGAAATGTTTTGACCCTGCGAAATATATATTAGTGGTGCCCTAAAAAATTTATACAAGTGCGCAAATATTTATTTGCCTGCACAGATATTCTTGGGCTTGTGCGCAAACATTTTGGCTTGCGCAGAAATATTTTAGGTTGCACGGAAATATTTTAGGTTGCGCAGAAATATTTAGTCTACCTGCAGAAATTTATGTGCTGCACGGAAATATTTTCAAGTTGTGCGCAAAATAAAAAGTTTGCACGCGGAAATTATTATGTCCCAACCATTTTAGGAATGCCGGAGTGCCGTGATTAGTTAATTGATCTATTGTTGGCAGCTTCGGCACTCTGGGCGGAGTTTCAAATGAAAGTCCAGCATATGATATCTTATCTGGGTTATCTTATCTGAGTGTGTGATTGCAACGAACATTATATATTGGGGTAAAAAGGAATGTAGTGTAGTTGGAACTATGGTGTGATTAAAAGAATGTACAGTAGGTGGTTCAGGCTGTCCATGGGTAATGATATGGTGACTATGCAGTGGTATGTGAACCTAGAGGAACCCAAGGATTCTCCTCATCGTCAAAATTGATGGATGAGAAAAAAGAATCCTTGATAGCTTCAACACATGGAGGGGTGGGGGCCTTGGCTACTGGGTCTGACGCTTCATCAGCTAGCACAAGTTAATTATGAATTTAAATACAGAAATTGAATTTCTTACCAGACGTGCTAGAGATGCTTATGATGTCTTGCTCCACTTCATCTTCACTCCTATTGCAGCGAAGTCTGCGTCGCAAAGATGGTTGGGTGCTTGGTAAAAGTACTGGACTGAATGTTGGACTCGAGGTATCGTTGTCGATTTCATCAGAGCTTTGGTCGTCAAAATCAGAGCCTTTCAAGGCAGAGACTGGGACTGCAGAGATGCGTGGTCTCCACTGCTCAAGTATTTCTGCAGGAACACGATAACGAGTCACTAGAATACAAACAGAAAGTTATTATCTGTACCATTCATTCTCATAATAAAGCTTACCAAGGAAAAGTATGCGATTAGAGACACCAACCTTGGGCTTTCCAAACCGACAAGCATCAATGATGTCTGCACCAGTGGGCAATTTGTCATCAGAGTAGACAGCAAGGTCCCTGCGAGGAGCTTTCAAGCAAATAAGCCAAGGGGAAGTGGGCACATCATATGGTTCCAATTCACAAAGCCAGTCAAAGAGCTTAGGAAAAAGAATCCGGAGCTTTTCATCAACAGTTGAATAAGTATCATCTGGATGGAATTCAAACCCAGAACTCTTCATTATGCAAAGGCCTGATTGCTTCATCCCAGTGAGAGCAATGGAAGAGATGTCGACATCGGACTGCAGACAATAAACTGGATTAAACTCTCCAGCTTTGGCCCGCTTCACAGCACTATTCTAGACAATTAGAACATGTTAGGATAAAGAATATCAGCGAAAGAAAGGACCTGGAACATACCGCCATAATGCCAACCACAAAAAAGGCAATGGTTCCTACTGCAAAGACATCATCCTAAAATGGAGAATTAGATTAGTTGTTAGCATATAAATGAATACAAAAATCATACTGCCTTGGACTTGGAACCTAACCGTTTCGATGAGCTGCCTGAGTGGAGACCCTGATTTGTCTCCTTGCGAGCGGCGGAGAGGCTTGTGCTGCTGATCAGTGCGGCAAAGCCAGCCATGCCCTTTGATGAGGAGCCCAACTTGGATGTACTCGCTACCTTGACCATTGCTGCCTGTCTCACACGTGCAGGAGAACTAAGTCGGGGCTTCTTGGTTGGATGGCGCTCATTGGGGGCAGTATCACTCTCATCGGAAGAAAGAGAGGCCAGGGCTGGTGGGGCTGGTGGGCTGGCCTTCCTTTTCCCCTTTGAAGAACGGCGAGACATCAGAGTAGGTGCAAGAGGCTGGAGGAAGCTTTTGTTGTAAAGGAATGAAAAGAGAGGGGGAGTTGATACCAATACTCGATGCTAGTACCCAGTTTATATACCACAGTAAAAATATAAATTTAGAGTGATACAGATAAAACACTACTCATCACATACAGTCCTTGTGCCCATAATTCCATTCAAGGTTTCCAAATTTGGCTGGGAAGCGCAATTGGAAAGGCATTTCTCTTTTTACCAATAATAATTTCCTCCTGCTCATCAAATATGTCCTCATCTAATTCATCAAGGGTCACACCATAGCCGCTAGGAAGCTCGCCGCTCTCTGTCAATAATTTAAAACCAGATTCAAACAATTCCAGCCCTTCTTGACCAAATGGGCAAGGTCCAGATGGAACAGGGATGGCCTCATGTCGTATATTAGCATCAATTCCCTTAAACCCAGAGTCAGTTTATGCTAATGTTCCATGATGGACAGACCTTTGTGTTGAAGTCATGATCCAAGTTGATGGCATCCTCAGACCCTTGTTCAGCTAGTTGCATGTGCACCTATCCAGGAGTCAGTTCATGCCAATGATTTAATAAAAGGGAGATTAATTACATTGTTTTCAGATTCAATCCATTCCTCATCCATTTCAACTTCCTCCAAATTTCCATCATTGTCACTGTCATCCTCATCTGATCGATCAGGGCTTTCATCAGGGACTTGCAATTCTCCATCCTCTTCAAAGCCATAGAAGGCATTGATTTATTTCTTGGT
>MU130362.1:490967-505160 GCA_015039465.1 Phlegmacium glaucopus
CAGTTCCACATTGAGGTCACCGATGTAACTGCCACTTAGAGTTACTCTAATCTTCAGTCACAAGTCAATAATATGTATCTGAATTTTCAATACAACAGTTACAAGTATAGATATAATATTGTAATACTTCCTAATACACTACCTACGGCATCTATGGTGGTACATATTACACAAGCAAGCATGTAGAACGAGGCGGTGTGTGGGCAATACACCGCCTCGGACTAGGCTCAAGGCTGCACCAGAAAGATGGGGGGTGCGAAACAAAGGTATAGAACGAGGCAGTGTGTGGGCAATACACCGCCTCGGACTAGGCTCAAGGCTGCACCAGGAAGATGGGGGGTGCGAAACAAAGGTATAGAACGAGGTGGCATGTGGGCCATACGCCACCTCGGACTAGGCTCAATGCTGCACAAGCAAGCTGGGGGGGTGCGAAATAAAGAAAAAAAAAGTATAGAACGAGGCGGCGTGTGGGTAATACGCCGCCTCGGACTAGTCTGAAGGCTGCACAAGCAAGCTGGGGGGGTGCGAAATAAAGAAAAAAAAAAGTATAGAATGAGGCGGCGTGTGGGTAATATGCCGCCTTGGACTAGTCTGAAGGCTGCACAAGCAAGCTGGGGGGTGCGAAATAAAGAGAAAAAATAGTATAGAATGAGGCGGCGTGTGGGTAATACGCCGCCTCGGACTAGTCTGAAGGCTGCACAAGCAAGATGGGGGGTGCGAAATAAAGAATAAAAATAGTATAGAACGAGGCGGCGTGTGGGTAATACGCCGCCTCGGACTAGTCTGAAGGCTGCACGAGCAAATGGGGGGGTGCGAAATAAAGAGAAAAAAAAATTAGAACAAGGCGGCGTGTGGGTAATACACCGCCTTGGACTAGGCTCGAGGCTGCACGAGCACGATGGGGGGGGTGTGAAACAAAAGGAAGGTGCAGAACGAGGCAGTGTATGGGCAATACACTGCCTTGGATCAGCCTTGAGACATTGGGGGGGGGGGAAATAAAGAAACGGAGGGAGCGTACCGACGTGACTTTCTCCTTTGCTTTAAACTTAACAGAAATAAAGAAATGGAGGGAGCGTACCTCGCTCCTCCCATCTATCTGCTCATCGTGGTCGTTTCCTCATATTTGTTTCGTCTTGGTCGTTTCCTCGTATCCGTTTCATTGTGGTCGTTGGGTTGTATTCGTTTTGTCGTGGTCGTTTCATCAGGTCATGGTCGTTTTGTTGTGGTCGCTTTGTCGTTATGTGCCCACATCCCTCGAGAGGGGAGGGGCACAGTGTGGGTATGGGGTACCCAGTCGTCGTTTGGTGCGCTGACGTGGCAAACACCCCTCACACTCGAAGAAAGCCCGGATCGACACCCAGGTTGTTTGGCCACCACCTGCATACGAGGCGATGACACGGCATGGTCGCATACGGATCCACACCGCTTTCCACATTCTAGGCTCGGGACGGGAAAGGTGGAGTGGGGGTGGAAGTGGTGGATGATGCGTTGCGTTGGATCTGAAACAATACAAACATGATCATGTGATCATATAAACGTACCCAAGATAACCCAGATAATATATATCATATGCTGGACTTTCATTTGAAACTCCGCCCAGAGTGCCGAAGCTGCCAACAATAGATCAATTAACTAATCACGGCACTCCGGCATTCTTAAAATGGTTGGGACATAATAATTTCCGCGCGCAAACTTTTTATTTTGCGCACAACTTGAAAATATTTCCGCGCAGCACATAAATTTCTGCGGGTAGACTAAATATTTCTGCGCAACCTAAAATATTTCCGTGCAACCTAAAATATTTCTGCGCAAGCCAAAATGTTTGCGCACAAGCCCAAGAATATCTGTGCAGGCAAATAAATATTTGCGCACTTGTATAAATTTTTTAGGGCACCACTAATATATATTTCGCAGGGTCAAAACATTTCTGCGCACTGTACAAATGTTTTGGTGCACGAGATATATTTCTGCAAACCATTATTTATGTGTATTTAATACTTCCCCAATCGGACAGCCATACTTTTCTCCTTTAACCAAACTTTAACACTACCTATTATCATGAGTTATCGCTATCTACGTATTCGGTAATAACGATGGTGGCCTATCAACAGTCCCCTGCTGCATGAAATTAGACAGCGATTTTATTCACATTGATGTGATTTCGGTTGGGTAAAAATGGATTAAATTATATCTCTTCGTACGTTTTTATTGAACAAAGGATTCTGTGTTGTATTACCCAAAATGGTATCAGATGAGAGCTTTAGTTGATGTTGGATTTTCAACTATGGAAAAGGACTGATATACCAGACTACCAGTTAAAAAGTGATGGAGCACTTTCCAAGTTTTCCAAGTTCTTCCTCCCCATTAAATTGGCTACAAAGGTTAATGTGAGGAAGAACTTGGAAAACTTGGGAAGGGCTCCATTAGTTTCAACTGGTATATCCATTCCCCTGCTACACGCAAAACAAGTCGCAATTTAGGCCATTTTCACTGAAAATATCTTTCCGGCACCTGGAATAGTAGAATTCGGATAAAAATTGGCCCCAGAGTACATGGCTTTTCTACAGGTGTGAAAATTTATTTTTGAGGACTCTGCTGCTCCGGATACATTTCAATGGCGTCACACTTTGGCACTGTGTGTCTGATTTTTGCCACGAAATTCTACCAATAGATGTGAGAGGTTGGTGAGAGGGTCTTAATTCTCTTAATGTAATTTTTTTGGGACGAAGTTAATGCAAATCCGAGGAAATGTTGTCCCAAGTGCACTCACATTTCAAATGTTGAAAAGGATTCCTGGCAGTGGAAGGCGCGTTTTTGGTCACTGAGTCTTTAAGTTTGAGCACGTAATCTGTCAGTTAAGGATTGAAACGTTCAGACGCGTAAAATAAGCAGTGCGTTAACCAGGCTCTTTGAACATGTGATGAAGAATGAACCCTACCTTAAAGGGTTTGAAACATTCAGACGTGTAGGTCTTTGAACATGTGATGAAGAATAAACCCTACCTTAAAAGGTTTGAAACATTCTGGCGCGACGCCGCGCAGAACTTATCACTCTTAGAGCACGTGCCATTGATGAATGAACCTTACCTTAAAGGGATGCAAACATTGAAACACCATGGGAGTATGTAAAAGCTTCTGAAAGCTGTATCCAAAATTTGCTCCTTGACCGCGACCCAATAAATACCTAGAAATCCATGCCTTGCGAACGTTCAATCCTTCATCTCCAGATACACCATATCACACATCCGCTGGTATGCATGTGGTCAACAGAAACACTTTGGAAAATCCAACTATCGTCAACCAGTCCCCTGCCACAGATCCGAGATTAGAAAAGACGACAAATCTCCATCAGTTAAATTATAACATCGATGAAGACGGTCGTCAAATACACAAGATATACCACATCCATAATTTTGGCACGGTGTATATGGATTCGCTCAATTCTTGGAGTGTCACAATGGAAAACTGTGCTAACAATAACGTTCGACGAGTGAATTGTTTGTCTTTTCTTCTCACTTTTTTCCTCATGTACTAAGTCGGCCATGTCATATTATTCAGATCATCGTCCTAAGATTATGGACTGTGAGTTAAACAGCGATGAATTCATACATTGGCAGTCCCATGATTCAGCCTTCAATGGTAATTGAGCACCTCACACCATCTCCCATGCATCTTGAATATCTCCTGGTTCTTCTAGGTCTTCTAACGGACTCTCCTCGCACTCGCAGGACTATAACATTCTCCGTGGACTACATTGTGATCTTCTCTTGGGCCAGCTTGGCTGTTGCTTGTCTAGCATTCTTCATCAAGCTGCGGTATTGGGGAAAGGATGTAGACTCTCTTTAAAGGAAAGGGGTGCCGGTGAATATCCGAATATTGACTATACTAACTGATCTAACAACATTATTTCACAGGTCTGTTTTGTTCTGTTTGCATACGTTTATTGTTGTGCTACTAGCTACGATTCTATTTTCTTCTACACTATCTACTATCATACAGTATCACGAATTTTTCAACAGCCCCCTGCTGCATGGTTGTATGAAATCAGAGCGATGTTATTCACATCCGGCGTGAGAGTACCGTCCGCTATATACCTGATTGGACCAACATTGAACTATGAAATTGCCAAGCCCTCTCTCGTCGCTGCTTCAGTTCTTCAGTTACTCTTTCTCGCCAAGACACGGGTCGCCTACGGGGCCGTAAATTAATTGTGGCGGTCGTGGTATGACACAAGACATTTCAAGTAGTATACAGTCAAACACCTCTTAACCCATACCCGTCGGTGGATGCCCCAAGATGGGTTATGGGAGGTTATGGGTTATGAGAGGTCAGTTTTGGTGTAAATTTCGGTTTGGTGCCCACCAAAATCTATGGGTTATGGGGGATTATGGCTTAGCAGAGGTATGGGTTAAGAAGGGTTCGACTGTAATAACTACGCTACGAGGAAGATATTACAACAGGCAGTAGTACATGGCGAGAAAAGTGGAAGAATAGTATAAAGTGTTGCGCAAGCGAGAGAGAAGAATAGAGGGCAATGAGGGAATCCGGAGGGGGAGGTATACTAAACGGAAAATACTCACAGCTGAGCATCAGTGATGTCCTCATCCCTCTTTTTACGCAGCATACGCTCTTTCTTCAGCGGCAGAGAAAAATGACCAAGAAATAAATATCTATAAATCATAAGAATTCAAATCATGACTAACCCTTACGAGCAGTAATTTTATTCTTCGTGTCGATCTTGTTACCGATTGGATGATATTGATCCTCCTCTCCTCAAGTAGGTTTGTCAATACGAGGACCAAATCATTGACATTCTTTCTACCCGGTTGTGGCCAGAAACCTCAAGACGCATAGACCACACTTCCTTGCAAAGTGACTTGGAGAAGTCTCGGTTGTGTGTGATGACGGGTACACCACTGTCGAAGACCTTGAGAGCTTCAATGAGAACGGCGAGGGATATACGATCGGGCTCGAGGTAGTCTAACAGAAAGATAGGTGAGGTGAGCAAGGGTAGAAATACAACACTGAAAGAAATACTCACTGATAGGTTCATCGAATGAGGACGACGCCATGTCGTAGCACTGGCACTAAGGACGATATTGACTTTTTGACCACCGAGAGACCAAGACGTTGAGCCTCACGAGTATCGAGGTCGGGGGCCTTCTAACGATATTATGAGTAGGATATACCATACAATAGAAAGGTGTAAATAGACCACCTCGAAACCACGCTTGATGGGGGACATCAAAAGGCAACCAGAGGAGCTAAGAAAGACCTTTCATCGAGACTTCATATACGATTGAGCTTATCAAAATCTCATATGCTTTCGGCTTTCAATGACCCATCCTTCATCGATACCATATTAAAAGGAAGGAAGGACCGAAAATTGTTGTTTGACGCACTGTTTAGTATCTGATATGTGATCGCCCCAGCTTACTCCTCTGTTCTGAAAAGGTGCGGGCGTTCTATCAATCATCAAGCAATAGGCCAATAGGAGGGTCTAGTTCTGAAAAGGATGATTGATAGAACTCCCACGATTTCAGAACGGAGTATGCCGGAGTAAGGCAGACGTCTTGTTGAGGGTTATTTGCTTGACAAAGCTGACGAGGTGGTCTTTAGATACTTAGGGCCGCCAGTGTTCGCATCCCCAGTTATCTACGGAGCGTCTGCCAAATTGAAGATCCGCTTGTAATGCGATTAAACTGATTTGAACGGTTATAATTTTCTCGGCTGTTATAATTTAATTAAAATCGCTGAGGCACAGTCTCAAATTTGAACCCATACTAGTAGTGGGGTTGGCGGGAACTATATCGCAGGGTGTTTAATTTCTGAGAAGCACATTCCTTTGATCAGTGTCTGGGATATACCAAGCTCTAAAGATAATTTTCCGTGAGCTTCGGCTTTCTATCAAACGTGTCTGCGTTGCTCCTGTGGACAGAGGTGCAGTTTGTGCGCAGTTTATAGACGAAGATCTTAAATTTCCCGTGGTGCGTCGCGGGCGGCAAAGTTCATATGTATACATGGAGCTCTTAGTATAGTAGGAAACAGACACTCATGGCTCGTGCCAGTGTCCATCATTAATTATTCTGACATATCATATATGTATACAGGGAACCACTTGACCCTTGCCACCTGGAAATGGAAAACGGAAGCTCGTGGCTCGTGGCTGCTGCCATCACTGATTACCCGTTTCCGCATTCAAGTTGACGCTGAAAATAGGAAACAGATGGCATCACATGACGCAGTCGTGTGAACCTTCTCGAGAACAACAGCGCACGAGGGCGTTTATTTATTCTTAGTCTCTCTTTTTAACAACTTCATATCCCGTCTCCAATTTATTACTACCATACTTTTCCACTACCTCACACTCTTTCTTTCTATCATACAAATCATATTAATTTCCTACTTCCACACACATCCCATAATCATGCCTCGCCAACCTCATCAACGAGCCCATTACACCAAAGTACTTAGCGCCTTGCGCAAAACGGAACTAGTCCGACTGGCAGACGATTTTGGAGTACTCGCTGAAGGCTCCGTCGTTGAAATTCGCTCACGGCTCAAGATACATTTAGACGAAAATCGAGAAAATCTTTTTCGCAATCCCATGTACAGGGCGCTTTATCCAAGGCGTCAACACCGGGGACCTCAGCCTCCCTTAGCAGCACCTCAGCCCGAAATTGGAACACCATCCGTCAGGATGTCAATTTCCCCAGAGCCGTCAAACCATTCCGCGGCTTCATGGGGTGGTATCGTAGACCCCCATTTTCAGTCGCCACCAATCACTCCTCCTCGTCATCACACTCCTGCATACTCTATGAATTCCATAGACAGGTACTCCCCTGTACCACAGCATGAAGCTGCTATCGAACGTAAGCAATTTTCTTTGATTTGTCATCTTACATACAAATATTTTTATGCATATTATCCACTTGATTGATATTTCGGTTGAACTATAATTCAACCGCGAGGATATGAACATCCAATCTTTTGCCATTCATAGGCCATCAAGGATACATATATATAATTTCTTTTATTATTATAAAGTCACCCATTTATGCTTTTATTAACTACTATATTATCATAGTCCCAGTTGATGCATTACATGCTATTCCTGACGAGCCGGTCTTCGCACCCGCCATCGTCCCAGCTCTGCACGCTGCTATCGTGGAAACTCCACATCAATCCAGTAACACCCCTCTCCGTAAACGGCCATCGCGCATTCCTGGCTTTACAGCCAATAATGCCGCGTTTCTTGTTCCCGATCATATTCGGAAGAAATTCGTGGACGGTTGGAATTCCCATGTTCCACTCACGTATCTAACCGACAAAGGATGCATCTTCAAAAGTAAAGTGATTAATACCTCACACGACTTAATTACTATTGACGAATCAAATGGTCGAATCATGTCCACTGCAAAGCCACTATCCGACGATGGAGAACTCGATATCACCTTCGATGAATGGCACCAGGCATGGAGACGCCTCCACGATCTCATTGGTACCTTCTTGCCAGACGAAGCTGGAATGTGGCAGGCCCATTATTTGTTTATACTAAACAACGATAACAGGGCCGAGATGTGGCCTCTTTATCTTGCTTATGACATTGAGATTCGAAAACGAGCCACACAATTCCCTATCGACCCTTCACAATTCTCTATAGGCATATGGAACGATCTAGAGACTCGCTACATGGCTAAAAAAGTATACACACAAGTTCAAACCGATTTGAGGTCTCAATCGGCTCATGCTGGCCCATCCAATATAAATCACTCTCCTTCCCACTCTCGTTTCCATCCATATACCTATCAAAACAATGAACACGCTCAATTTTCAGCACGAGGTTCCTTTCGAGGCCAGCCATCCCGAAACCTATCCCAACGTTTCGCACAATCAAACCATGCTAAAGCAGGAAGATGCATTTTCTGCGGCGACACCACTAAATCTCACATCTCTCGGAACTGCACCGCTGTCAACCTCGTCAACGGCACACCATGCCACTTACTTAAACTCGGACCAGCCGGCTCTAGACAGGACAAAGCAGGAAAACTATATTGTTTCGCCTGGAATGGATTCTCTGGCTGCGACCAGAACCCATCCTGTCAACGAGGCGAACACTGGTGCTCCCTGTGCGGCACCAAAACTCACAATGCCCAACAATGTGGATCCGCTTCGTGAATTTTTTCCGATAGTAACTCCCTTCCTCCCAGATGAGTGGGAGAAGGTGCTACATAATATAAATGTAAATAGCTCTTACCAAGACATTCCCCAATACTTAAGATCCGGATTCGACATGGGTGTTTATAATTCACCATCTATTACTTTCACACCGCCTAATCACAGCTCAGCTACATCACAACCCGATATCGTACTAGCACATATAAACAAAGAACTCTCGCTCAAACGCTATACAGGGCCATTCTCCCGCTCCAGACTAGAACACATCATAGGACCGTTCAGATCCTCGCCATTAGGAATTGTTCTAAAACCACATACCACCGATGAATTCAGAGTTGTCCAAGACTTCTCCTTCCCTCGCAACGATCCACTACTATCCTCCGTAAACACAGAAATTGATATGGAAAAATTCAAATGTGATTGGGGGACTTTCGACGACATCAGGAAAATCGTAGTCAATGCCCCTGCTGGGACTGAAGCGGCAACGCTAGATGTTGATGCTGCATATCGTCGATGCCCAATCATTCCATCACAACAACAAAATTTCATTATCCATTGGAACAACTTATTCTACATTGACCATGACGCCCCTTTCGGTGCCGCAAGTTCAGGAGGAGTATTCGGTAAAATGGCCGACACCATGACAGTAGTATCAACAGCAAAAAGTTTCGAACCGGTTAAAAATTGGGTCGACGACTTCGTATACTTCCGCTACCCGCTCGATTCATCGACAGACACACTCGTTTTTCCATATTCATTACAAGATCTATACGATCTAGCAAACCAGCTGGGCTGGCCATGGAAAGAATCTAAGACCAAACCATTTGCTTCAAGTTTCAAATACTTAGGCTTCATTTGGGATATTCCATCCAAATCTGTCGAAATCCCACAGGATAAAAAGACACGTTATTTACTAAAGCTCGAACCCTGGATATCAGGAAACAAATTTACTTTAAAAGACGTGGAATCGTTGCAAGGGACCCTCGTCCACTGCTCATTAGCACTCCCACAGGGTCGTTCGCGCTTACCAGCAATTTCTCGATTCGCATCTTCTTTCGCTCATACACATTCCTCCTTCGCACGCAAAACACCCAATTCGAGCGTCTTATCTGATGTACGATGGTGGCAAGAACAACTTTCACTCACTTTTTGCGGTTCAACTCTGGCGTCACCTCCACAAGAATCCAAAACTGAGTTTTGGGTCGATGCATCCTCCTCTTGGGGTATTGGTGTCGTATTCAACGGAGAATGGGATTCTTGGAGATTAAAAGACGGATGGAATAAAAACAGCCGAAATATTGGTTGGGCCGAATTCATCGCTATCGAAATTGGTTTATTGCTCGCTATCTTTCGTGGTTTCTCCAACATACATTTCCTCATAAAGTCAGATAATCAAGGAGTTATCCACGCCATAGAAGGAGGAAAATCTCGAAGCCCAGAACAAAATGCCGTCTTACAACGGATTACTCTACTTTTAAGCACTCATAGTATTTGGATATCATCACTTTATGTTCCATCTTCCACAAACATCGCCGACAAGCCTTCTCGAGGTCTACCTATACCTAACATACCCCGTAGTCCAGACACGTTCGAATTACCTGCAGTTCTGACACCTTTTTTATCTCTCACTTTATTACCTTAATTACAATGATTACTAATATTATCTCTTCTCATACCATTTATTATGCGTTCGTTAACAACTTCATCTGCCAACGCTCATTCTACCTATTAATGCTAATTCCACCTATAATACCTCGCCTGCCTCTACTAGTAACCTACCCACGTCGTTGACAGCAGCATCGAGCCACACACAACATCATCCCATTCTTTTCCAAACACCAACCCTCTTGCAGACCCATAATCAACTACATAACCACCATTTATCCATCAAAACACAACAACACATCTACAATGTCTTACAAAAAGGATGGGCTGATGTCACCATAAACCATTATTCTAGCACAATACAAGAGTTCGCACGTTTCTGTGATTCAGAAAACATACCAAACCACCTACGATTACCTGCCGACGAGTTCGTCTTATGTGCATTCGCAGCATCAAGCGCAGGAAGACACGCAGGAAATACCGCGAGAGGAAGAATCTCAGCCATCAAGACATGGCACACTATTCACAACATTGAATGGAAAGGCAGCACACGCCTTCGTTACGTTCTAAACGGTGTTGACCGTCTTGCTCCAGCTAAGTCTACAAAACCACCACGTATACCTATCAATATCACCATGCTATCACACCTCGTCAACGCACTCAATTTATTAGACCCTCTAGACGCAGCATTCGCGGCCTGCGCAGTCACTGCCTTTTGGGGGCAATGTCGCTTAGGCGAGCTATTACCCTCTCGTATTGCCGACTCATCCACTCTCGTGCTACCATCTCATACCGACCTTAAAAGATCCCCTCGTAACCCATCAGCCTACATGCTCCATTTGCCACACACGAAAACCCACCACCGAGGACAAGACGTGGTCATTGTCGAGCAACGAGACCCCATTAACCCCATTTCGCTATTAAAGAACCACCTACATATAAGTCATACCCCGCACACACTCCCCCTGTTCGCTTACGCTACCCACGAAGGCCATCGTTCATTCACCAAAAAGACTTTCCTTCAACGCTGCAACCACATTTGGCAATCTCTAGGATATCCGCACATGACTGGCCACTGCTTCCGCATTGGTGGCACCACGGAATTACTCATCGCAGGGACACCCCCTGACGTAGTCAAAGCCATGGGTTGATGGTCTTCGGATTCCTTCCACCGATATTGGAGAGCACTCGACGACATAGTCCCTCAACACGTCCGCAACTTGTCAATCAATCCACGAAGGCGACATCATACTACCTGAAACCGCCGTTTGGGGGCTAGACGATGGTGTCACCGTCGTCTGGGCGATTTGGGGGTTAGCCACCGGCACCCCATCGGTCCGAGCCCTAGAGCTTTTCAACAACCTTTTGCCCGTCAAAACTCTTCACCCAACCTCACTACTGACAGGTATATTTACTTATATACTTAGCACCTCTTGCAGCGCGAACAAGTGTTCGAGAAGTTCGTGGCTGTCCATCATTGATTAGTACATCTATCTGGCTAATTGCTGGCAGATGGTTGCAAACAGAATAGCCATAATAATAACGAATACTAGTAGCCGCTTCTCATAGGTAAGGTTGGTGAGACGTCCACAGTTCATTTGTACTTTGATCTTCGAAGCCCATTGTTTGGCATCAGCGCGTGAACTTCTCATCAGCATGAATCATTGTCAACGAAGATGGTCACCGTCAATCCTGGGGCTGCTGGACATGAGGCAACCACCAGGCTGTACAGGACCCTGGTATATTGATCTTATATGTTTAAATGGCTGGTTAGTTTTTATGGACAGTTCTGTGTGAGGGCTGCCACCATCAATAACACTACTTTGAACTTTCGGAAATGACATACATATTCAGAATGGCGACACATAGTGTTATCTTATTGAGTGCAAGTATGTTTGCAAATTCAGTCCAAGTTCTAGAACAAATCAGGGGCATTCATAATACACCATTTGAAGGGCTATGGCATTGGTTCTTTTTTTCTGCTATAGACATCAAGGAGGCCATCCAAGAAGGGAAAGCCACCAGCATATACAATCCTGGGGATCCTATTCATCTGTATGTCATCTTGTTAATTGCTTTGTCGCACCTCAATATTGAAAGTATAAATACATAGACAACTATTCAATTGGATCTGACCATGGATTCTCCAATGTCAGCTCAACAAGTTTGTTGTTGAATATTGGAACAATCACAAGATTACCAGAGTACAAAACCTAATATGTCAGGACAGACACCGAGTCGACATGCGTTCACGGAGGACCCCGGGAAATAGGCCAATCGGAAGGGTCCAAATCCAGACAGGATTTGATGTTTTTTGACCGACAGCCTGGGATCAATCCAGACAAGATTTGCCAAAAAAAAATAGGCAGCCAGTGCCGGAATCCAGACAAGTTTGAGGAAATTAGGATAGGTTAGGTTGCCTATCCGGACAACCCTCAGGAAGCTAAATATACTATAATATAGTGTAGTCTGGTTCGATTCCCCCTCTGATTTTTTCTTTCTTTTTTGTATGTTATTCTGGACTTAAAATAATAATAATTTTTTTGTAAAACAAAGATTTGGAGAAGGCCATCTCTCAGTTAGGCATTCTTGACCCGTTTACTTGTAGACAATAGGATACACTCTGTTGGAATTTATCGAACCCAGTAGTTAAGTAGTTGATAATATTATTCACATTTGGCCAGCGCGGGTCTAGCGCCTTGCAAACGAGTGAGTAAAACGGTACACTACTACTACTACTCATATCCTATAGTGCTTACTAATCATTCCTAATTGGGAAGACCTTTTCTAATGCTCGAAAATATTCAACACACCCCCTCGAGCATTGCAAAGCTCGAAACTATGCACCCCCATAAACCAATAATAACCATCCCCCAACCCATGAGAGATCTGAGTAAGCCTAGTTTGTGGCAAAAATCAAGTGATGAGGTGAAAAACGAGTGTTGATGATTTGAATGAAATGAATGTAGCCAATGGATGAAAGAATGTGTTGTAGTGTGTCTGTGGTGCCTCGAGGTGTGAAAGGAATTGTTTGAGAATGAAAAAACTGTGTTGTTACGAACTCGTTCAGCGGTGTTGGCACTTGCCCCCATTCTGAGTGGTCAGAGGTGCATCTTGCACTTGCCCTCAACTCGGGTGGTCAGAGGTGTTGCACTTAACGGTTCCAACCCTTCCCCATCTTCCAATCCAACCTTCAAACCCTCCTCTGCACAATCTGATCCTAAACCTCCCAACCATCTCCCAACAGCAACCTGCTGCTCCCTAGGTAAATGCTGGTGAGTGTTGTTGTGATCCCTTGAGTGCTTCTGAGTGGTGAGGACTTCGAAATGCCTGCAAGTCAAACAGGGCTTCGATCGTCGAGATTGCGAACGTCGAGTACTGAGTTCCAATTCCGAGACTTCGAACCGGCTTTTTAGGATGGGTGCCACCCGCCACTCGTTTGTGTTGGAATTTATCGAACCCAGTAGTTAAGTAGTTGATAATATTATTCACGTTTGGCCAGCGCGGGTCTAGCGCCTTGCAAACGAGTGAGTAAAACGGTACACTGCTACTACTCATATCCTATTGTGCTTACTAATCATTCCTAATCGGGAAGACCTTTTCTAATGCTCGAAAATAACATTCTCTATCATAGTGAGGAATGATCGTAGATTAGAATACAGTCTTTGAGACAACGATCAGTGTGACAAGAGTGACTAGCTTCTTTCTCTCGCTAACTATCACTCTTGACATTCCTCACTCGCTGTCATCTTTAATTTTTGCATTCGAGAAATAAATTCATCGAGTATCCTATACACTTAGAAGAGATATAAATTCTAATTATCAAAATCATGGCAGATAGGATTGCGCAGGACCCTCATTTGGAAATACTTCCGAATCACTCCAACCCCCATTACAATGCCCTAAGGGCACTTCTAGTCACTACGGGACTATCGGAAGCGGAGGCTATCCTTTCCTTAAACCAAACTTGGACTAATGCGCACGGTGACAGGATTGCCGTTTGGGACCAGCAGGTCCAAGACGATGCGCTAGCCCAAGAGGAAGCAGTACGTATTGCAGAGGAACAGGAGAGAGGTGTTCGAGAGCTCAAGGAGAGAGAAATGGAAATTGAGAAGAGTGAGTTAGAGAGAAAGAAGCCCAAGATGAACGATTTCGACAACGACCAGGCTATTGATGACTTCATCTTGCCACGGCCTGCGGCTTTCGCCCTTCGTCGTCTTGATGACTTCGATTATGTGGAATTATGGTATTTTTCTCAGGAAGGTTGTGTAGATGCCTCGATCAATCATCATACTCAGCATGAAGACACGTTTGGCCTTACTAAAGTCGATGAGATGCTATCCCTTAGACCGGTGGCCTCCCTCAAAGCTTCAAAGAACGTGATACCTGATGCGGAGTTATCCTGGAGACA
>MU130362.1:518214-552304 GCA_015039465.1 Phlegmacium glaucopus
ACCATAGAGACGATTCCTTTACACGCAACAACAGTCGTAATTATGCTTTTCGAAACCAAACCCAACGCTTCAATAACCCGGAGGTCCGAAGAGATCGAGAGGGAAAATGCATCTTCTGCGGCGACAAGTCAAAATCACATTCCTCGAGGAATTGCAATGCATGGAAGCTCGTCAATGGCGCCCCTTGTCACTTACTCAAACAAGGTCCTTCCGGTTCGAGACAAGACAGATCTGGAAAATCCTACTGTTTCTCATGGAACGGGTATTCCGGCTGTGACCAAGGACCCACTTGTCGACGAGGCGAGCATTGGTGCTCTCTATGCGGATCCAAGTCACACAATGCCCAACATTGTGAAATCGTGTAGTGATTTCCTACCCGTCGTCACGCCCTTTCGCTCAACCGAATGGGAATCCATGTTGTCCAATACTGATTCATACGAAAAATTTCGCGATATTCCTACTGGTATACAATTCGGCTTCGATATGGGAGTCGGTAATTCCACTAATCAAACCTATACACCACCTAATCATAAATCAGCACTTTTACACCACGAACACGTAACAGCACATATACAAAAAGAATTGTCCCTTCGACGTTACACCGGCCCTTTCTCGCGTTCAAAATTAGAATCACTAATTGGCCCGTTTAGGACGTCGCCTCTAGGAGTGGTGCCAAAACCCGGGAGTACGGAAGAATTTAGAGTCGTACAGGATTTTTCCTTCCCGAGAGACGACCCTACTCTTTCTTCTGTGAATTCCGAAATAAACATGGAAGATTTTAGATGTGATTGGGGCACCTTCAACGACGTCAAAAAGATAGTAAGCGAAGCACCCGCTGGGACCGAAGCAGCGACACTAGATGTAGACGCTGCGTTCCGCTGCTGCCCTATTTTACCCCAACAACAACCATACTTCGTAATTCACTGGAACGGCTTATTTTACATCGATCACAACGCCCCATTTGGGGCCTCGAGTTCCGGAGGCGTATTTGGCAAAGTTGCAGATGCGATGACTGCTATCCTTGACTCTAAGAATTTGGGTCCATCCAAAAATTGGGTAGATGACTTCGTATTTTTTCGATACCCGGTCAACCCGACGATTAAAATTCCATCTTTCTCCTATTCTTTAGATGACATATATTCAGTAGCCAACCAATTAGGATGGCCTTGGAAGGACTCGAAGACAAAACCCTTCGCCAACGAGTTCAAATACTTAGGTTTCATATGGAACCTATCGTCGAAAACCGTAGAAATTCCCCAAAACAAAAAGGATCGTTATTTAATTAAACTCAAACCATGGATATCAGGAAAGAAATTCTCTCGAAAAGAAGCAGAATCAGTTCTAGGAACGCTCGTACATTGCTCACTCGCAATTCCAGACGGACGTTCTCGCTTACCTTCTATTTCACGTTTTACATCATCATTCAACCACACATCGTCACCTTTCATACGCAAAACACCCAGTCAGAACGTAATCGCAGATATTTCTTGGTGGCGAAATCACCTATCTCTGCCCTTTTGTGGTTCAACAATATCCAATCCTCCAGCTCCTTCACCAATCGAATTTTGGGTAGATGCATCGTCTTCATGGGGTATCGGGGTCATCGTTAACAATGAATGGGACTCCTGGAAACTACGACAGGGCTGGAACAAGGACGGTCGCAACATTGGTTGGGCCGAATTCATCGCCATCGAAATTGGACTACTACTTGCAATACAACAGGGGTACTCCAATGTCCATTTAATCATTAAATCTGACAACCAGGGAGTAATCCAGGCTATCAAGGGTGGAAGATCACGCAGCCCGGAACAGAACATTGTTTTGCAGAGAATTACAACGCTTTTAAACACTTATAACATTTGGATCTCATCTTTATATGTGCCATCGTCCAATAATTTAGCAGACAGACCGTCTCGCGGTCTTCCAGTTCTTAATCGGCCAAGATCATCTCTAAAACTTATTCTACCTCTAGCGTTACAACCCTTCTTAATGTCTTCACCTATTCTTTCATAATGTAGAACTCATTGTCTTCATCACTAATGTGTTATGTCACATTCAATACACTTACTTTCTTGATTCTTACTACTTCGTCATGCGCTCGTTAACACACTCGTCAGCAGGCACAATTGTTACAAATCCTCCTACCTTTTCAGCACACTCGAGCTCAGCCCATCTGGCGCCTACTCTGTATCATCTTCCATCGGGGTATCCATTATCATCCGTACCTTCAGTTACACCTACACACATTCAACGAACGCTTACTAAAAATGCAGACCATCCATACTTCGACGTTTCCAACAACACTCATGCCTTTTCTGTCCATACAAAAAGTCAAATCAACATAGCCCTCCGAAATGGCTGGGCCAAGTCAACCATTAATCGATACTCTAAGTCAATTCAATGTTTCATAAAATTCTGTGACTCAGAACAGGTTCCAGACGCGCTACGTTTTCCAACCGATGAGTTTGTTCTTTGCGCCTTCGCAGCTGCCTGCGCCGGAAAGCATGCAGGTAGTACGTCACGCAGCAAGATTTCAGCGCTCAAAGCCTGGCACACGGTTCACAATTTGGAATGGAAGGGCAGCAACCGTCTACGCTACATCTTAAACGGAGTTCAAAGTCTCGCTCCAAAGAGTTCCAAGCGACCTCTACGACCTCCAATCAACGCAGAAATGATAGCTCGACTTATCAACGGTTTGGATCTCTCGGTGTCGTCGGACGCATCAATCGCAGCTTGTGCCACCACTGCCTTTTGGGGCCAATGTCGACTAGGCGAACTTCTACCATCCTCTTCACTCAACGCCGATACTTCATTATTCCCAACTCGTTCCGGGCTCAGGAAATCTCCTCGTAACCCTCAGTCCTTTTTGCTACATTTACCAACTACGAAAACCCACCGGCGAGGACAAGATATTGTGCTTGTGGAACAACGATCACCCATCAACCCCATCTTCCTGCTTAAAAATCATCTCCACGTAAATCATCTGTCAAGCAGTCAATTCCTATTCACCTATCGCCTACCTGATGGGCAACACATCCTTACCAAAAGGGTTTTTCTACAACAATGCAACATGATCTGGCAACAACTCGGCTACCCTCGTATGACCGGCCACTCTTTTCGAATTGGTGGGACGACAGAGCTGCTCATCGCCGGAATCTCCCCCGAGGTAGTCAAGGCAATGGGTCGTTGGACGTCCGAGTCCTTTTTGAAGTATTGGCGGTCACTAGACGACATCGCACCACGGCATATCCGAAATCTACCCACAAGACTACGCAAAGCAAAATATCGAAAATAGACCACCATCTTGGGGGCTAGCCAATGGCGTTGCCGTTGGCTGGGTGGTTCTTGGGGGTTAGCCAACCAGCAACCCCATCGGCCCTTCGACCTGGAGCCTCGATGACCTATCTTCTCTCGTTGGTCGGCTTTTCACACCCAACCTTACTACTCTTGCTCTTATATACCTCCTTTTACTAGTTTTCTCTCACACTATTCTCAATATTCTCCCTCTTTTGCTGCGAGTTCAATACACGAGAATACTTATATACACCACGATCGACAAAGTCAGCTGGGACTGCGTATTCTTTTATTTTTTATTTTTTTGGTATCAATTTAGATCTAGGTTTGTTCTCTAGGCCCTATAACGGACTCTCCTCGCACTCACAGGACCTACATATAATTCTCCCTGGACTACATTAATTTGGGTCAAAATACACTTCAAGTTGGTAGTACCTAGAGATTGCATTGATACACATCTGAAAAGCTGCAACCCATCCCATATCAGTAATTCCAATGGAGCGGAAAGCCACTAAGGGACGTATACAAAATTTGTGGGCCAGGGAAGAGAGTTCATCACGCCGGCGATAAAATCTAAACTGGACTCGGATTTATCAGATGGGGGATGATGAGATTACAGCGGTCAAGATCACGTGCCTGAGGGATGCATTGGCGATATATATTATATTAGTAACATATGACATGCTACCTGCTGTCAATGTTTGACATTCCGAGGGAAACGCCTCAAGCTCAAGATCAATCAGAGGCCTGAAATGATTCTCCCACACGGTAAAGCGGAAAGCAGCTGAAAGCTTAATCCCACGTTATACTACGTTCTCCGAGTCCGCCTTACCGCGACCCAATAAATACGGCCTAGAAATCCATGCCTTGGGAAGTTTCAACCATTCATCCTCAGATACACCATATCAGACCTCCGGTGGTATGGATGTAGTCAACGGAAACACTTTGGAAAATCCAACTATCGTCAACCAGTCCCCTGCCACAGATTTGAGATCGGAAAAGACGGCAAATTCCCCTCAGTTGAATTACGACATCGGTGAAGACCGTGACGGTCGTCGAATATACAAAATATACCAGTTCCCTAATTGTAGGACGGTGTATATGGATTCGTTCAACTCTCAGAGTGTCACAATGGAGAATTGTGCCAACAATAACGTTCGACGAGTTACTCGTTCGTCTTTTCCTCTCACTTTTGTCCCCATGTACTGAGTCTGCCCATGTTATTCAGATCATCGTGCCAGTGAGCTAAACAGCGACGACATCAGACACTCGCAATCCCATGCAGCCGTCAATGGCAAGTATGCACCTTACATCACCTTCCATCATGCATCTTAAACATCTCTTTGTCTTCTAGGTCTTCTAACGGACTCTCCTCGCGCTCGCAAGACATATATATCATTCTCCCTGGATTGCGTTGTGATATTCTCGTGCGCCAGCTTGGCTGTCGCTTGTCTAGCATTCTTCATCACGAATTCGCCTCGGTTTTCAAGCTGCGGTATTGTGGAAAGGACCTAGGTGGCCTATCTTTAAAGGTAAGAGATGCTGGTGAATATTGACTATACTAGTTGATTCTCGAAGCTAATAATGTTATTCCATAGGTGTATTTTATTTGGTTTTCAGACGTTATTATTGTAGCTATGATTCTACTTTCTCCTTTAACACTATCTACTATCACTATCTTTAGCTGTAGAGCGAAGATAAAGAACTAAACCCCAACGAGCTTCAAAGACAGCGGTGAGGGATTTGCGATGGAGGTAGTCTAAAAGAAAGAGTCAAAACATGTGAGCAAGGGTAGGAATACAACACCGAAAGGAAAACCACTGGTAGGTTCATCGAGACACATAATGTGGTGACGACGCCATGTTGTAGCACTGGCACTAAGAATCTTACTAAGAACGACCAAGTTGACTTTTTGAACGCCTAAGAGACCAAAACGCTGAGGCTCACGAGTATCGGGCTCAAGGATCTTCTGACGATATGATACTATGAGCAAGATATACCATACAATGGAAAGGTGTAAACGGACGTTCTCGCAACCATGGTTGATGGAGAGCGGTCACGGTTGTCGTGTAAATATTGAACAACAAAAGAAACCCAGTCACACTGCCATCATTCTGGGTGCTTTATTTTTTGCCACTGGGCGCTGCCAGAACCAACTACGCTTTGGAGGTCGTGCGTCCACTTTACTCCAGGAATTCATCTGTCTCGCTGTGGCCCGATTCTAACCGATTCACCATTTTCACTCGGACAAGGTAAACTGTACTCCACGGACCACTGCTGCTACTAGTAGGTTTACACCGCCCCAGGAACGTTAGGAACGGGCCCAGTGTAAGATAAAACAGAATCAGAACTTCACTTAAATGTTACGACGCATTCTACGATCATGGCCTCCATCATCTTACAAGTATTCACCAATCTTACGCCAAAGAACAATTACAGCTCCCCTTAGACGTCTTAGACCTTCGCTTCTCATATTTTTGGCAGTTTCTGCCACGACAGCTGCCACGATCATTAAAATCCACGGAGATGCAGTCCAACGTCCTAACAAATCCAAGAAACCTGCCGCCTCTGTATGGATGCCACTTGAAATTATCTTTGATTTCCTGATGTCACATCGAAATGGACCATTACCTTCCCCTACGGCGGATGAAATATTGGATTTGTTCTCAAATGCGGAAATCCCTATGGAGGAAGCAAAGGGCGTCAGACGAATCGACGGAATAATACTTGCCAGGTAATGAACAGCGCTTATCGTATCTTCATTCCGTTTTCATTTCTCCCGATAGCAACTCCCCCATGGAAGACACCCTCCAGCACATGTCTATCAGGTTCTCTAACACGCTCAGCTACTCTCTGTTTGGAGTTTACGACGGACACAACGGAGCGGCTATGAGCGACTTTTTAGGGTCTTATCTCAACTTCGCAGTCCTGGGAGAGCTAGCCCAGCTCTACTCCTCAGAGCGTGCTGCTTCGAATCCAAAACATGTCGACGTGGAAAAACGTGTCAGTTTCGTGGTAAACGACATACCAGATGGAGATCAACAATTAGAAGTCAAAGATGAGCCTGAGCTGATACCACTGCACCACGGTGTACCAGATCCCAACCCAGAAGAGGACGTCGACCAGTTTATTAAGAAGGTATTCATAGCTTTGGATTCTCTTATTGTCGATGAAATGACAGCAGCCATATTGAACGAACGGACCTCGAAGGAAGAAGGGGTCAGGCTACTTTCACTTGCCAACTCTGGTTCCTGTGCGTTATTGGGAATCTACAACAGTTTCAAGCGCACCTTCAAGGTTGCGGTGACTGGTGATTCACGAGCCGTTCTGGGTCGACGGGTTGCATTGAAGGGGGATACCTACGCCTACGAAACACACGTCCTCAGTGAAGAGCAGAACGCGCATAATCCCCGCGAGGTTGAACGTCTTCAAGCTGCTCATCCAGGAGAGAATATTGTTGAAAACGGACGAATACTTGGCTGGGGGATCTCACGGGCTTTTGGGGACGCGGCCTTGAAATGGAGCCGGGAGATCCAGCAACGCATTCACGAACAATACCTCGGCGACCGACCACGAGGGAATTGTTTGACCCCGCCTTACTTTACCGCAGAGCCGGAGATCACGACAACAACAATTAGAAAAGGCGACTTCGTCGTATTGGCCTCCGATGGGCTTTGGGATTGTTTGACGAACGAAGAAGTAGTGGGTTTGGTTGGAGGTTGGTTGGAGACGAGGGGTGAGGAAGTGAAGATTGGGAAGGGGCAAGGGATCGGAGAAGGAGAGATGGTGATGATACCGTTTGGGAAAGCAGGTCTTTCTGGTCGAAATGCAAAGAAAGGGTTTGGTAAAGGAAAAGGTTACGGATGGATGGAAGGTTCGGATGGTGGTACAAGCAAGGAAGTGGTCAAGGAAGACGAGAGCATGATATGGGAGCGGACGGATTTACCAGTGACGTCGTTAAAACCGGACCAAACCGTGATGTATAAGTTTTGGCGGGCAACGAAGCGGTTCGTGAACATTGATGCTAATGTTGCGGTACATTTAGCCCGAAATGCGCTTGGAGGTGCAGATAGAGACTTAACGGGGGCATTGCTCCGACTGAGGCCACCTCGATCTCGGAGATATAGGTAACAGCTACTTCACCTTTGAGCTCGACGACTAAGCCTTTTCTTTTTGTTTTTTTACAGGGACGATATATCTATTCAGGTTGTCTTCTTTGATTGATGGCTTGTAAAAACAGGAGCTGCCTTTGGTAAAAGGTTGGAAAGCTATCATCACTCGGAGGGAGCACTGTTCGCTCACCCTGTCCCGTTTGAAGGATCATCCTATGATTGCCCGGTGACCCTCCTGGAGAGCTTCGACGTGATTTGGCTACATCCCCCAAGGTAGCGACCTTTGCTCGAAGTCATCATATTAGTGAATATACCGAAATCTACTCCCACATCGTCAACGACCGACATGAAATAAATCGCTGTCTAATTTCGTGTGATAGTAGATAGTGTACAAGGGGAAAGTAGAATGGTAGCTAGCAGCTACTCCAATGTGTATCCAAACCAAATAAAATATACCTGTGGCACAATATTGTTAGCCTCGAGGATCAGCTAGTAGACAATATTTGGATATTCACCGGCACTTATAAAGATAGGCCGCCTAGATCCTTTCCCCAACATCGCAGTTTGAAAGCCGAGGCAGAGTTATGATGAAGAACGCCAGCCAAGCGACAGCCAAGCCAGCCCACGAGAACATCACAACGTAGTCCGCGGGGAATGATGTATAAGTCCTGCGAGTGCGATGAGAGTCCGTTTGATGGCCTAGAAGACGAAGAGTTATTCAAGATGCTCCATAAGAGATGGTGTACTCAGGTGCCTACTTACCATTGACGTCTGCATGGGACTGCGAATGTATGATTTCATCGCTGTTTAACTCACTAGCACGATTATCTGAATGACATGGGCGACTTGGTACATGAGGACAAAAGTGAGAGGAAAAGAAAGACCAACAAGTAACTCGTCGAACAACATCGTTAGCAGAATTCTCCATCGTGACACTGTGAGAGTTGAGCGAATCCACATTCACCGTGCCAAAATTATGGATGTGAAATGTTTTGGATATTCGACGACCGTCTCCGTCGATACCATCATTCAACTGAGGGGAATTTGTCGTATTTTCCGATCTCGGACCTGCGGCAGGAGACTGGTTGACGATAGTTGCATCTTCAAAAGAGTTTCTGTCGACCACATCCATACTAGCAGACGTCTGATATGGTGTATCTGAGGAGAGGATTGTGGGTTTCCCGGTAGCGGGGATTTAAAATGTGAGGAGTATGATATCTGAAAGTAAATGAGGGAAGAAAGAGGGCGCGAACTACAAGTACTGTGCTGGTTAAAATAGCACGCTAACTTCTAACAATAGAATTATCGCGATATAGAACTAGGCCCGCGCGGAACCTATAGTCACACACCCTGTCGAATTCTTCCACGAGGCAGTCCCTGTCCCATATAAGATCAAAACACTGTGCTATGCCCGTTCCGACGTAGGTTCGTTCCAAGCCCCGTTCTGCTCAGGGCGTGTTTGTAGAGCAAATAGACCGAATAAGGATGTTTGTTGAGTAAACATAGCCGTTTACGGCAATTTTGATGATTGCTCTGCACCTTCGCAGAAGGGGCTTGATCCCAAGTGCCGAAAACCGATAGGACGTTCGCGAATTTCTGGCAACACCACTTCTTCCTCGTTCGCCATGAAACTTGGCTAGCCTCTTAACTCGATCAGACGCTATCCTATTCTCTTTTTTAATCATTTTTATCTTAAACTCCAACTGCTGCTTTTCGCCTGTCTTTTTCGGCTACATCTACCTCTATCTACACTCTTTTCCATTGCTCAGATCCCACTATCTGGATACCAGGTACGATTCATTTCGTTTAATGGAATCTAAATAAAAAGCTTAACAAGTTTTTTGACATAGATCGCGCTCGTTGTGACAAAATGAGTGCGTCAAATCATGGGTTAGTTGGCCCATCAAACCCAGCCACCACTCCGCACCCAACCACTCCTTCCAAGTCTCGAGGAGGCTTGAATGCATCCCAGGGACGTCCAACACCTCGCAGAGATCGCTCCCCTTCTTTCAGAACGCCACCTTTAACACCGTCTCGACAAGGAGGCTCGAATGCATCCCAGGGACGTCCAACACCTCGCAGAGATGGCTCCCCTTCCTTCAGAACGCCACCTTTAACACCGTCTCGAGGGATTAACCATTCCAATGCACCACTTACTGCACCAGCAACACCACGGCACAGAAAACACAACGCTCTACAACGTTTGCGTGGAATCAGGACCAGAATGCCTGCGAACCTTTCGCTCGATTCGATTCGTACTCGCCTAACTGCTGAGCTCTCGCTTTCGTACACACCAGATGACTGGCAAGTTCATCTTATACGACGGATCCTTCAAGGCTACGACAGTATCTTTTCTGCAGGTACCGGCTATGGGAAAAGCCTCATATTTGAAGGATTGGCCGTTTTGGGAGGTGCTGGCAAGCTGGTCATTGTGATCAGCCCTTTGAAAGCGTTAGAACACGACCAGGTATGCTATTTTACTTTCTGTCTAATTTTTGATTACTCATTTTTTGTTGCAGGCAGAGCAAGCCGTAGGAAAGGGTATCGGAGCCATTGTGCTTAACGAAGACACAACAAAAACCGCCGACCTCTGGAAAAGTGAACGACTGTGGCGATGGTCTACATGTCGCCAGAGATGGCTCTGTCCGAGAGCTTCCAGAAATTGTGGAAGGAATCGCAGCTCCGCAACCGATTAACGGCTGTTGTCGTCGACGAGGTGCATTGCATTGACGAATGGGGCAACGACAATTTCCGCCCACTATACCGCAAACTCAATACCCTCCGAAATTATACTGGCTACGAAATTCCCATCGTTGCATGTACCGCCACTGTGCGAACTTCAACATTCGACTTAATCTGGAGCACTTTAGGCTACGGAAACCGGCCATTCTGGGGCCTTGATGTAGGAGTAGACCGACCCAACCTATTTTACATCACACGACCGCTATCGGACCCTAAAAACCCCCTCCTCGACATCCTCAACCTCCTTCCGAGCATATTGGATGGCAGCGTCACCCTTGACGACATTCAAAAGTGCCTTCTATACTTTGATTCTGAAGCAGCATGCCGTGAGGCTGTTCAATTCCTCCGCAAGGTCTTGCCACCACATCTTCGGTCCTGCGTGCATGCGTTCTCGTCAGACATCTCTGAGAAAGGCAAGAAGGCTGCATGGGCCAAGTTTCAAAGTGGCGAGTACCGAATACTTTGCGCAACAGACGCTGCGGGTATGGGGTGCAATGTACCCGATATCAAGTATGTTGTGTCGTTTGGCGTGCCCAAGTCGAAGTCTTTGAGTACGGTTGCTCAGCGGTGGGGCCGCGGTGGTCGAGACAGAAAAACGCAGGCTACTTGCGTGCTTCTTTTGCCGAAATGGGCATTCCGACCGGCACCGGCAGTCATTCTCGCCCAACAGCACCTTGAACATGGTCGCAAGACAAAGAAGTCTGAAGAAAGCAAGAAGGACATGCTCCGACAAGCAAACCTTGATGAGAGACTTGAGAATTTCATCAGTATTGGATCACCTGGCTTGCCTAGTGAGTATTACTTACTGTAAACTTGTTTCACATGATCTCATTATTATTTTAGATTGCGCTCACTTATTCTTGTGTGAGGAGTTCTCACCCAAAACAGGTCTGGCTATTCGACGTAGCCTGGAGGATAATGGACCCCTGGTTCATGGTTTCCGGTCAAAAGGGGTCTCGTTTGAGCTTACATGGACCATCCTTGACCTCCACAGGACTCCGCCTGCTGACCGTTGTTGCTACCGGTGCAACCCGCAATTATTGGCTCCCTTTGCACCAGCTGACAAGCACGATCCCTGCCTAGTCATGTATTCACATCATTTTCTTTATGGCCTTGCCCCTCCTGAATCTCGTCCTGGTTCATCTGCTAGTAAACGAACTGAGACTTCAGCAGCTTCTAGTTTTGTGGCCTCTCGCACAGCTGTCAAAGTCCCAAAAGAGGAACAAGAGAAACTTTGTGAAAAACTTGTTCTTTGGAGAAATGAGAAGTACCGCCAACGAGGGTCGCCAATCTTCCTGTCTGCCCAGATATTTTTGCCACCGAAGCAGCTCAATGCTTTCGTGGCACATGGCCACAAGTTTTTGCAAGAACAAGTTCTGACAACTCGGCTCCTTCGTAGACTTGTACCTTGGGATTCTGCTACCGAATCAGACATGGAGGGGATCCTTTCTCTCATTAACGACTGGCACAAGACAGCTGCCATCAGCATTCCAACCACTCCATCCTCACAGCGCCGTGTTCGCAAAAAACCTCGCGTTGACCAAATCAATAACTCAGCAACCCCACGACCAGTGCAGCCCATTGTACAGCCCATGTTTACATCCCGTTTCTGATTGCTGCTGCCCCGTCCACGCCCCGTGCAACCATTGACTGCACCAGTAAATCCTCCCATTGATGAAAATGTGTTTCAAACACCTCGCCCACCACCTTCCCACCCAGCTCCAAATTACCCAAGCGCACCGATCCCATTTTGTCATTCTGGCCCCACCTCTTATGCATCTGCAGTTGCATCTCCGTCAACGCCATCAACCCTGCGTGTGCTATATAACCCATACCAGCATCTTGTGGGCTCTGCTCATGCGCCTCCTCTCTACTACTTGCCTTATGCACCATCGGGTCTATCGTGGACACCAGCGCCAGCCATGCCAGTGTCCCAGATGCCCCAAGTTCAGTATCAATTCACCCCAAACTACACACCATCAAACTACACACCACAACCACATAGATAAATTCTGGATTTTATAATACAATTTCCCCTGTCGAGTATTCTCCACCCCCACCCAGAGATCCTAAAGTTCCATCTTCATCTCCATGAACGTCATCATAACTGTCATGTTCTAAGGGGTTGGTGACATTATCAAACACAGTTTCGCTGTCAAGGCGCGTGTCGCGATTGTCATTAGTGATTGGATAGCCAACAGCAGGATCATATGTTGTGCTCTTCATGAACTCGCGGAAGTTACCATTTAACCAGATCTCTGCACCTGCCACTTGGCCATCGAAAATCGCAGAGACTTCAGGTTCATTTTCATTCTTGGTGGTCACTTTTGTTGGGGCTAACACAGGACGAACTGTAGCGGTTTCTTGATGCATGACGAGGCATTCCATATCCTCAACCAACACCCAAAGGTCCTCTTGGAAGGAGATCTCCTTTGATCTTTGCGACCGATCTGGGTTCCCGAAAAAACTTTGAAACACGTTCTGTCACATCATGAAAAGCTTCAACACAAGCTGAGCCTTTTTCGATGATATAAACAACGGTAACACCATTTTCTTGTGCAATAAAGACACGCTAACAATGTTTTAATATAGATTTATGATATCAATGATGACCAACGCACCTTCACCCAGAAATTGAGCTGTTCAATGTAAAGATCCGCAGCAATCCACCTGTTACGAACTTTCTTTTCTTTTTCCTATCTCCACTGAACACATGCCCGTTTCACTTACACATGCCTTACTTATTCTTTTCATTTCCGCTTTACACATGCATTCCTCATTCCTTTCATCGTTTCACCTATTTATACTTATGCATACCTTCTTACATGCGGACGCCTCACTCTATGCACAACTCTCTTTACTTACTATAAATACCTTAGTTACGCTGGATGTAACCTTAGCTAATTCTTGAGACTCTAACCTTGGTTACTTCGCTCTTGAACATTCTCAAACTCTTAAGACACTGCTTCGAGACTTATCTCTTAGTATTCTTCTGAGCTCATCGAACCGACGAACGACTTTATACGACTGTTTACGGCCAGACTCCTCTGAGCCGTTCAAAGTTGTAACACCACCTCCCAGGTAAGCCCCATCTATTTACAAACCAAGATCGTTCCAAAGCCTTTCTCAATGTGTCGTTTAGCTCATACTTCCACTTTAAAATGACTTCGGCACATTCTCTTGCATAGTTATGTTGACTGGCTCCTCTGAAAGAAAGACACCAGTACCGCATGACTCGCAGAACGCGACCAGGATCTGCATGCGCTACAGCCTGCTCAAACTCGCAGAAAAGCAGGGCATCACGGATAAAGTAAATATTGTGAGCTTGCCAATCATCACGAGCCTCCTTCATCCGTTCTGCTGCAAATGTGGATGCGCGGTTCAAAGCAATGTACTCTGCAAGAGATTTGATTTCATCAAAATCTGGGCGCCAGGACTTCAGCTCAGACCACTGCGTAAAGCCTTTCTTGACCCTGGAAATGCTGTTTCTGCACAAGCTGCATCAATTATTATTCAATTACTTACATGGTAATGTGGAGAAGTCTTGCAATTAGAGAATGCCGTATTAATGATTTTGCTGCTGCGTAGTTTGGTTTTGTCTCATCCCAAACACGTCCTAAAAGACCTTTGTGTGCTGAGAGGGATGTTGGATCCTGAACAGTGTGTCCGAGATGTGTTTGCACAATGCAGTGGGTGTTCTGAAGTGAGTAGTGCCACAGGCTGCTAAGCTCTTCAACGTATTCAACCCGCTCCATTGCATCAACATCATCAGCTCAGTCTCGTCGGGCTCCTCGTAAGTTATTGCTAGTCAACCAATCCCCCAGAACAATTCGCACTTTGGCTGACCACTCGTGTTCATCCAGGGTTGAACGCTCGCATATTGCTTCCATGACCTTCACAATCCCTTTTTTGGAGCCCTCATTAATGTCAAAAACTCCGAATGGCCTCACATCAGTCTTCCGTACTTTCAGTGGTCGGTCCGAGGGCATCATCTTTTTGATTTCGTCAAGAAACTTGGCACATTCCTTCCAACTTTTGCTCTCGGGTGTGTAGCGCACTAACATTTCTGCGATAAGACAGGTAAATGCCTTCTTCAGGTGCTCGTCGTCCTCTCGTGAAGGAAGAATATCATCAAATGTTCCTTCAAAATGTTGCCCGCGAAGGCTGAGTTTGGCTTCGAGATTTTTGGCTTGTCCTACATCAAGGCCTTCTTCATCAATTGCCAGAATTGCGCAGTTTGTTGCATGAATCATTTCATTCTTGTTTGTTACTCGCTGTTGAAACTTTCGACGGTAAATATTGATATTGTCGAAGGTTGTGCAGAAGAGATGACCACTCTTCATAAGCTCAGCGGCATGGGCAATTGCATCGTCAGATATTCGCTTTTTGAGGCGCTCAACTGTCCGCCCTGACACACAGAGCCCAATGTTGCTCAGCATGGTCATTACTCGTGAACCGGTGCCGCTGATTTTGAAGAACAGCCCAAGAATAAGTGGCAAGAGATTTGTTGCGCGATTGCGGGAAAAGGTGAGTGAGGTAATTGAAATCATTACTGCCTATATATCTGTTAATTGATTTACTTTAGACGAGTCTAAGTTTTCAACTTACCAACATCGGATTTCGTGTAAAACCTTGTGGTGTCTGCAAAGTATCCCAGGTTTTCATTGGTTCATCGTCTCCAAGATTAGGGTCATCATCCCAGTCATCATCACTGCCCATGGTGCTACCAGCTGCCTGTTTTTTAGCCATTTGCTTTCGAGCCTTGTTCGGTATGGCTGCAAATGTGTACAAGAGTTTCCAGGTGAATGGTGCCTGTTGGCAATACTTTTCAATCACTTGTTGTGGTTGCAAGAGTTCCTGGATTCCTTTCAATGTAAGTGTCTTCATCTTAACCTTCAGCTCAACATCCTTAATCATCTTATCGCTCTCCTTCCCCACTATAGCCTGTGCAAAAGGTGCAACTGTTACGAACTTTCTTTTCTTTTTCTTATCTCCACTGAACACATGCCCGTTTCACCCACATGCATTCCACCTTCCTTCTTTCATTACCGTTTACACATGCTTTCCTCATTTCTTTCACTGTTTCACCTATTTATATCTATGCAGACCCTTTTACATGTGGACGTTTCACCTTATGCATGACTCCCTTTACTTACTATAAATACCTTATTTACACTGGATGTAAACCTTAGCTAATTCTTGAGACTCTAACCTCGGTTACCTTGCTCTTGAACATTCTCAAACTCCTAAGACGCTGCTTTGAGACTTGTCTCTTAGTATTCTTTTGAGCTCACCGAAACGACGACTCGATCTTATACGACTGTTTACGGCCAGACTCCTCTGAGCCGTTCGAAGTTGTAACAGCAACCACCTCGTTCATGTGTTCTTGTGCATCTGGAAAGTTCTTGAGCCAGATTTGGAAAAGCATTCCTGGTGGAAACTTGGTGTCCTCGTTTTTTGTGGTTGGCGTGAATCCCATAAATCTTGATGACCTTGCTTTGACCTTGTCAATTTCAGATGTAAAGATAAAGTGGAGGTGTTTGGCGATGCTGATTTGGAGGAAGATGAGAAGGGAGAATACCATTTCAAGCCGCCATTCGAGAGGCATTTTTTGTGCATCAGCACTGAGAATGCTCTCCCAGTATATGTTGTTATAGTGTATTTTCATTGGAGGTACAGAACAAACTATTGAACTATTTCAAATGCTTTTTCGTCATGTCTGAGGCTCTTGAAACATCCGGGGTTGGTGTGACATGGACAGTGATATGCATCACAGTTCAAGTTATTTGACCTCAAAGTGTTTCCCTGCCACCTCAGGTGTTAGAAATACTAGTCAGGTGTGTTTAAGCTTGCATTCTGCTATGAGTTGAAAAAAAAACAAGGGAAAATGGTCAGTATTTGAGGTATCCACAGCTGTATATCTCATGCAGCTGTGTTACAGCCATGATGCAACATGCCAGCTGAATAGATTTATTTCCTCTTTGTATTTCAACTCATAAAAAATAGGATTATATTCTTTAAGATACAAAGAAAGGCCTATAAAATTTTTGTGGAAAGCAGATGCGATTGTGGTTTGAGAGGGGAAGTCAAACGTCCCCTCTGTTTTTGGCAGTTTGTCCCAAGCCCCTTCTGTGAAGGAGTCCGGGAACTGGACCGGAGCAAGGGCTTGCTCCGAACCTAGTTCCGACGCATGATCTCACAACAAGACGCAACAATGGTGTACTATATCCAAACCTTTCAGAGGAGGGACTTGACCAGTCTATTAAGAAGGCATTCCAGCTGCCTGCAAAATGCTAGGCTGTTTCAAAAAGTTCTGTGTGTGCCTTTGTTTGGTGCAAATACACTTTTTGGGTAGATCCATAGTAGAATTGGAGCCAATGTAGAGCAATCCATGGGGATCTGAAAACTGTTGCAAGTATCGTTGCTGAGGTTACAGACGTTGACCACTGTATATATTAATATGACATAATTATTTGATAATTATTGTATTTGATGAGGGAGGCTGCGAGCAAGAAGAGGGGCGTGTGGAGCTGAAATGGCAATCACATCATCACTCCCGCACTGTACCAAAAGCAGGTGTTTGTACCAAACACGGGTGCACACAGAAATTATCGAAACGGCCTAGCATGTTGCAGGCAGCTGTCATAGCTTTGGATTCTTTTATTGTCGATGAAAGGACATATTGAACGAACGGACCTCGAAGGAAGAAGGGGTCAGGCTATTTTCACTTGCCAACGTTGGTATCACGAATCAACAATAACGTCAAGCGCACCTTCAAGGTTGCTGTGACTGGTGATTCACGAGTCTTGAAGGGGGATACCTATGCCTAAATACACATCCCCAGCGCAGATCAGGATGCCCATAATGCCCACTAAGTCGAACATCTTCAAGCTGCTCATCCAGGAGAGAATGTTGTTGAAAACGGACGAATACTTGGCTGGGGGATCTCACGTGGCTTTGAAATGGAGCCAAGGAATCCAGCAACGCCGTTAAGAACAATACCTGGGCAACCGCCCATGAGGGAATTGTTTGACCCCGCCTTACTTTACCGCAGAGCTGGAGATCACAACAAGTCCGATTATAAAAGGTGACTTCGTCGTATTGGCCTCTGATGGGCTTTGGGATTGTTTGACGAGCAAAGTAGTGGGTTTAGTTGGAGGTTGGTTGGAGACGAGGGGCGAGGAAGTGAAGATTGGGAAGGGGCAAGGGATCGGAGAAGGAGAGATGGTGATGATACCATTTGGGAAAGCAGGTCTTTCTGGTTGAAATGCAAAGAAATGGTTTGGTAAAGGAAAGGGTTACGGATGGACTGAAGGTTCGGATGGTGGTACTAGCAAGGAAGTGGTCAAGGAAGACGAGAGCACAATATGGGAGCAGACAGATTGACCAGTGACGTCATTGAAACTTGATGAAACCGAGATGTATAAGTTTTGGCGGGTGACGAAGCGGTTTGTGAACATTGCTAATGTTGCGGTACATTTGGCCTGAAATGTGCTTGAAGGTGCAGATAGAGACTTAACAGGGGCCTTGCTCCGACTGAGGCCCACCTCGATCCTGGAGTTATAGGTAACAGCTACTTCTCCTTTGAGCTCGACAACTAAGCCTTTCTCTTTCTTTATTACAGGCTGAACTTTACACTCCCCCACGTCTTCCTCCAGGAATCCGCCCAGACTGCCCGGAATCCTGGAGGAATCCTCCAGGAATCCAGGAATTCCTGGTAAATGAGAAAATTCCTCACGGATTCCGGGTGGATTCCGGGTGGATTCCTGGGATTCCTATCTAATTCCTGGTGGATTCCTCGTTAATTCCTGGTGGATTCCTGGTATTCCTGGTATTCCTGTATTCCTGGTATTCCTGGTAATTCCTGGTGGATTCCTGGTGGAGTTCCTGGTGGAATTCTGGTGAAATCAGCCAAGTCATTGACTTGTTTTATTTAATTTAATTTTTCCTTTGATTTCGTTTTTTTTGATTGTAAGATATATATTGAAAATTATATAAATACAAATTCACATTAATAATATATTATTCACTTATTAATAACCTATTAACAAAACTAAAAATGTACCCCCATGAGGGGGTTGTTGATCGTAATAAAAATATATATATAAAACCCCCATGAAGGGGGGTTTGTCATCGTTTGCGCATGTCGTCGTAGTCAATTAAAATAAAGAATAAAAAAATTAAAAAAGACCCCCCGGTGAGGGGGGGTGTCGTCGTCCGTGCTGGTCGTCGTCGCGGCCGTCATTCATGTGTCGTCACCTTGCTAATAAAAATGTAAAAACCCCAGTGAGGGGGGTCGTTGTAGTCGTCCGTGCTGGTCATCGTTGTGGCCATTGTTTGTGTGTATTTGTCTGGGTAATAAAAGTAAAAACCCCCCCAGCGAGGGGGGGTTGTAAACATTGGCAGTTTGCTGGGATAGCTCGATCTGCCTTCAAGTCGCCCATGTCGCCCATGGTCATTGAGATCATTGTGCTAGTGAGTTAAACAGCAACGAAATCATACATTCGCAGTCCCATACAGCCCTCAATGGTAAGTAGGCACCTTAGTACACCTCTTATAAAGCATCTTCAACATCCTTCTGTCTTCTAGGCCCTCAAACGGACTCTCATCGCACTCGCAGGACCTATATACCATTCTCCATGGACTATGTTGTGATGTTCTCGTGGGCTGGCCTGGCTGTCGTTTGCCTAGCGTTCTTCATCATAAATCTGCCTTGCCTTTCAAGCTGTGGTATCGGGGAAAGGATGTAGGCGGCCTATCTTTAAAGATAAGGGGTGCCAGTGAATATCTAAATATTGACTATTCTCAGGGCTAATAATGTTATTCTACAGGTGTATTTTATTTGGTTTGGATACACATTGTAGAAGCTGCTAGCTACCATTCTACTTTCCCCTTGTACACTATCTACTATCACACGAAATTAGACAGCGATTTATTTCATGTTGGTTGTTGACGATGTGGGAGTAGATTTTGGTATATTCACTAATATGATGACTTCGAGCAAAGGTCGGTACTTTGGGGGATGTAGCCAAACCACGTCGAAGCTATCCAGGAGGGTCACCGGGCAATCATAAAATGATCCTTCAAACGGGACAGGGTGGGCAAACAGTCCTCCCTCCTCTTTCTGATAGCTTTCCAACCTTTTACCAAAGGCAGCTCCTGTTTTTCAAAGCCATCAATCAAAGACAACTTGAATAGATATATTGTCCCTGTAATGAGGTCTTTACACTCCCCCACGTCTTCCTGGAGGATTCCTGGTGGATTCCTACCTATTCCGGGAGGATTCCTGGAGGATTCCTACCATTCCTGGTAGGAATACCAGGATTCCGGGAGGAATTTTCTACCAGCCAATTCCCCCTGAAATTGACATTCCTGGCTCTTCCCAGTCCAGGAGGATTCCAGGAGGATTCCTGGTACACAATGAAATTGATACCAGGATTCCCGGAATTCCTTAGGAATCCCCAACACAGAATCCACCCGGAATCCACCTGGAATCCTGGGATCCACCCAGAATCCACCCGGAATCCTGGGAATTCCATCAACTCTTACTTTTAAATATTATTCAAAATTAAAAGAACCATATATAAGTCAATAGTAATTTAAATGTATATAAGTTAACTGTAATTTGTATATGTGTGGTGGCAATGCCTTGCCGCCATTCGAATTCCGAATTTTGTTCAGACCGCGAGGTATGGTCACGTGACCGCACGTGACCGCACTCCTCACAAATCAACAAACATCATTTCGTCTTCTCACAACTACCACAACAACCAGGACGATCAAGGACGACAAGACGGGTGGCGACGACGACCAACGACGACAATGAGCAACAACAACGACGAGGAGGAGAGGTAACGACAACGAGGGGTAACGACAACGAGGGGTAACGACAACGAGGGGTAACGACGACAACGACAACGAGGGCAACGACGACAACGACAACGAGGGCAACGACGACAACGACAACGAGGGCAACGACGACGACGATGTCACCACCACCACCACCACCACAACCACAACGAGAGGGCAACGACAACGACGATGTAACCACCACCACCACCACCACCACCACCACCACCGCACAACCACAACAACAACAACAACCATGGCCACAACGGCCGCAACGACGACGACGACGACCCCCCCTCACTTGGGGGGGGGTTGTTTTATTTTTATTGATATATTACGACGACGACAGCACACGGACAACGACAACGACGACACGACGAACGACGACCAGCACGACGACGACGACCCCCCCTCACTGGGGGGGTTTTTATTTTTTATTTTTTATTCTAGTACACTACACGGACGATGACCGCAACGACCACCACCACGCACCACCACCACCACTACCACGCACCACCACCACCATGCACCACCACCACCACACACAACAACCACCGTACGACAACGACGACCCCCCCTCGCTGGGGGGGAAAAAAAAAAAAAAAAAAAAAAAAAGGAATTCGAATGGCGGCAAGGCATTGCCACCACACATATACAAATTACAGTTAACTTATATACATTTAAATTACTATTGACTTATATATGGTTCTTTTAATTTTGAATAATATTTAAAAGTAAGAGTTGATGGAATTCCCAGGATTCCGGGTGGATTCTGGGTGGATCCCAGGATTCCAGGTGGATTCCAGGTGGATTCTGTGTTGGGGATTCCTAAGGAATTCCGGGAATCCTGGTATCAATTTCATTGTGTACCAGGAATCCTCCTGGAATCCTCCTGGACTGGGAAGAGCCAGGAATGTCAATTTCAGGGGGAATTGGCTGGTAGAAAATTCCTCCCGGAATCCTGGTATTCCTACCAGGAATGGTAGGAATCCTCCAGGAATCCTCCCGGAATAGGTAGGAATCCACCAGGAATCCTCCAGGAAGACGTGGGGGAGTGTAAAGACCTCATTACAGGGACAATATATCTATTCAAGTTGTCTTTGATTGATGGCTTTGAAAAACAGGAGCTGCCTTTGGTAAAAGGTTGGAAAGCTATCAGAAAGAGGAGGGAGGACTGTTTGCCCACCCTGTCCCGTTTGAAGGATCATTTTATGATTGCCCGGTGACCCTCCTGGATAGCTTCGACGTGGTTTGGCTACATCCCCCAAAGTACCGACCTTTGCTCGAAGTCATCATATTAGTGAATATACCAAAATCTACTCCCACATCGTCAACAACCAACATGAAATAAATCGCTGTCTAATTTCATGTGATAGTAGATAGTGTACAAGGGGAAAGTAGAATGGTAGCTAGCAGCTTCTACAATGTGTATCCAAACCAAATAAAATACACCTGTAGAATAACATTATTAGCCCTGAGAATAGTCAATATTTAGATATTCACTGGCACCCCTTATCTTTAAAGATAGGCCGCCTACATCCTTTCCCCGATACCACAGCTTGAAAGGCAAGGCAGATTTATGATGAAGAACGCTAGGCAAACGACAGCCAGGCCAGCCCACGAGAACATCACAACATAGTCCATGGAGAATGGTATATAGGTCCTGCGAGTGCGATGAGAGTCCGTTTGAGGGCCTAGAAGACAGAAGGATGTTGAAGATGCTTTATAAGAGGTGTACTAAGGTGCCTACTTACCATTGAGGGCTGTATGGGACTGCAAATGTATGATTTCGTTGCTGTTTAACTCACTAGCACAATGATCTCAATGACATGGGCGACATGGGCGACTTGAAGGCAGATCGAGCTATCCAGCAAACTGCCAATGTTTGACATTCTAAGTTTGATGATTGTGATACCTATCAGATGCAAACATGACCGACAGTGTTCAGAACGGAAACTATATCCAGTCGCAGCAGACTTTGTCGTTGGCACATCTATATATTAGCCTAATCAGGCGAAAACACAGCATTTTGTGGCCACTCGCATCGCCATGTTATTTACATGCCGTGACCCCAAGATTGTCTTCTTTAATTCTACTTTCCCTTTGTACACTATCTACTATCACACAAAATTAGACAGTGATTTTATTCATATTGGTTGTTGACGATGTGAGAGTAGATTTCAGTATATTCATGAATATGACGAGCTCGAGCGAAGATCGCTACTTGGGGGATGTAGCCAAAGCACGTCGAAGCTCTCCAGGAGAGTCACCAGGCAATCATAATACATTCTTTCAAACGGGACAGGGTGGGCGAACAGTCCTCCCTCCTCTCTCTGACAGCTTTCCAAGCTTTTCCCAAAGGCAGCTCTTGCTTCTACGAGCAATCAATCAAAGAAGACAACCTGAATAGATATATTGTTCCTGTAACATACAAAAAAGCAAAGGCTGAGTTGTCGAGCTCAAAGGTGAAATAGCTGTTACCTATATCTCCGGGATCGAGGTGGCCTCAGTCGGAGCAAGGTCCCTGTCAAGCCTCTCTCTGCAGCTCCAAGCGCATTTTGGGCTAAATGTACCACAACATTAGCATCAATGTTCACGAACCGCTTCATTACCCGCCAAAATTTATACATCACAGTTTGGTCTGGTTTCAATGACGTCACTGGTAAATCTGTCCACTCTCATATGGTGCTCTCGTCTTTCTGGACCACTTCCTTGTTAGTGCCACCATTCGAACCTTCCATCCATCCGTAGCCTTTTCCTTGACCAAACCTTTTCCTTGGATATCGCCCAGAAAGGCCTAGTTTCCCAAACGGGATCATCACTATCTCTCCTCCCCCAATGCCTCGTCTCCAAACCAATCTCCAACTAAACCCACTACTTCTTCACTCGTCAAACAATCTCAAAGCCCGTCGGAGGCCAAGACGACAAAGTCACCTTTTCTAAATGTTGTTGTTGTGATCCATGTCTCTGCGGTAAAGTAAGGCGGGGGTCAAATAATTCCCTCGTGGGCGGTTGCCCAGGTATTGTTCTTGACGGCGTTGCTGGATTCCTCGGCTCCATTTCAAAGCCGTGTCACCAAAGCGTGTGACATCCCCCAGCCAAGTATTCGTCCATTTTGAACAACATTCTCTCCCAGATGAGCAGCTTGAAGACGCTCAACTTAGAGGGGGTTATGGGCATTCTGATCTGCGTCGATGATGTGTGTTTCATAGGCGTAGGTATCCCCCTTCAAGGCAACCCAGCGACCCAGAATGGCTCGTGAATCACCAGTGACGGCAACCATGAAGGTGCACTTGATGTTATTGTAGATTCCCAATAGGGCACAACCAGCGTTGTCAAGTGAAAGTAGCCTGACTCCTTCTTGCTTCGTCGAAGGTCTGTTCATTCAATACTGTCATTGTCACTTCATCGACAATGATAGAATCCAAAGCTATGAATGACTTCTTAATAGACTGGTCAAGTTCCTCTTCTGAAATGTTCAGCTCTGGTACACCGTTTTGCAGCCATTTCATCTTACCACGAGATCGTGCGTCGGAGCAAGGAGTGTCTTCATGGGCTAAAGGAGAACTAGGACACAATAGGGGAATTCAAAGTTAACGAAGACACGACTTTGAAGCAGCTGCTTCACTTTTTATTTTTAGTTTTTGAAGCGGTTCAACTTTGACCACTTGAGTAACCCCAACTTCATTTTCAATTTTGAAGTTGCTTCAAATCCGGTGGGGTTTGAAGTTACATGTCAGCTGTGACAAACAATGTGATGATAAGATCTTAGATGTCCTAGATAGAGATAAGAAATTTTAGACAGTAGATATCTTCCTTTCTTTGACATGCCTCACATTACAGAACGCCAAGAAGACACAAATGTACTTCTCAACATATTTATTGTACACCTGCTGGCCCGCATGGAGGCAGATGCCTTTTGTGCAGGTGCTGACTCTGAGTCTGACTCAGAGGCTAGCTCAGACTCCTCACAGGCCAGTGATGACCCAATAACAGAAGGGATCATCAACTCAATTGAAGAACTCTACAAGGATAGGTATACAGGGCCACGTCGTGACATCCCGAAGACTCAAGAAAATCTCCGCCTCCTCCTTGACGATTACCACAAACACTTTCCTGATATCTTCCGCTCCTATACCCGCATCACACCAGAATGCATTGATGACCTTGTCAATTCTATCAAGGATCATCCTGTCTTCCACAACAATTCAAATAATCCACAAATGGCCGTCAAGGAGCAGGTGGCCATTGCACTTTACCGATTTGGGCATTACGGTAATGCTGCCAGCACTATGAAAGTTGCACTTTGGGCTGGTGTCAGCTATGGAACAGTCAGGAATATCACAATCCAAGTCATGACAGCCCTCTGTGATCCCCGTTTTCGTGCAGCCATCATGCCTTGGCCAAATCCAGAGGAAATTGAGTGTGCAAAGGCCTGGGTGGAAGGCAATTCATGTCCAGCTTGGCATGATGGATGGTGGATGGTGGATGGTACCCTTGTTCCCCTTTTTCAACGCCCACACCACTTTGGCAATACCTTCTTTGATCGCAAATCCAATTACTCAATGAATGTTCAGGTGTGTGATCTGCAATTACATTTTCTATGATTATTAAATTGTCCTAGGTGATCAATTGTCCTGACTTAAAGATCATTGACTATGGAATTGGCTATCCAGGAAGCCAACATGATGCAACAGCCTGGAGAGAAACTCGTCTACCTCCTGAGCATGAACACCTTTTTGGTCCAGGTGATTTTGTTTGGGCAGACTCTGCATACCCACTAAAAACATGGTGTCAAGCACCTTATAAGGAGTGAGTTATTCTATCTGAGCCATAACTATGATATTAACATATTTCAGACCTGAAAAGTTTGATAAAGATAACACTGATCACAACTATCATGTTTCACGTATTTGAATTCGATCAGAACACTGCATGGGATACTTAAAGGGAAGATGGTCATCATTACGTGGGCTACAATTGCGGATTGATGACCCAGATGCTCACAAGTTTGCAACACTCTGGATTGCCAGCTGCATCCACCTTCACAACTTTGCTATTGGACATGAAGGGAAAGAAAACCCAGAGGCAGACATATTCTATATTGAAGGTCACCGGTATCTAGAAAAGGAGAGAGAAGAACAGAATAGGTGGAGGGAAGAGCAAAGGGTGCAGCTACAAGAGGAGGAGGCAGAATATGATGTGGTGGAGAATGTTGAATTACTTGAAGGGAAGATTAGGCAGGAGGAACTCAAGAAAGCATTATTCAATTACTTAGAAAACAATCAGTAAAAGGTGAAGGAGCATTAATTATAAAATAATTTTGACACAAGGGGAAAGGGATATCAGGTATCGCAAATTTTTGTTGAAGGCCTTAAAAGCCTTGAGAATAATTGTTGTAGCCAAGGCCACTCTGTGAATAGGCCATATTAGTATTGCCTACATTTGCATTCCCAGCATGAAGTTGAGCAAGGGTAATTTGCTTCTCAATCATCTGGAGCTCATGCTGTCGCTGATGTTCACGTTCCTCGGCATCATGTTGGTGTTGACAAACCTGTGCCTTGTTTTTCAACTGCTGGATGTTGAGCTCATTCTCCAGGCGTTGGCATTTACTTTCTGCTCGAAAACACTCTGATTCCATACGTGATTGGGTGTATGTAGCCATCAATTCCCGAACCTGTTCAAAGGGGTCTTTACGCTTTTGGGTAGCACTCCCAGGGATTTCGAAAGATGATGATGACGAGGACTTGGAAACAGGTGGCACAGTAAAAAGGGTATCAGGGACGCTATCAGGTTCCAGCAACTTCAAACAAGAGGATAGAGGAGTGGTGGATTGTGTTTCCAGGAGCAGGGATAGTGTCTCATCCTGCTCAGTGCAATTGTGATCTGCAAATGATGCGTCGATGGTGGCATCATCCCAATCAGGGGAGTGTTGGCGATTAGAGGTCGTCTGGGTGGTAAGAACGCTGGTGTCAAGGGGGGTGGCTGAGTTTGCAAGAGCAGAGGTATTGTAGACAGGACTACCATGGAGAAGGGCATGCATCCTCTTATACCACGGAAACTTGACACACATCTTGTCTGTTACAGTCTCAGAATAATATACAGATTGTAAAAATTAAATAATGTACCCCACCCCACACATTGCAAATTGGTGTACCACTACTGATTTCAGCTGTGCGGTCTTCAATGACGAGCCCATGCCCAGTCTGACCAAGGCTCTTGTGATAGGCTGCATACTGAGTCTTCAGGCTACCATTTGAAATTTAGTTATAACCGGAAATGCAATAAAAATCATACGCACGTCCTAATATGGTTGGAAATGGCTTTTCCAATCTTGTCAGAAGGCAGTGAGGAATGGGGGAAGAGTTTATCCCCAATGTCGCGGCTGATCTGCGCAGTTGTATAACCACCACTGGTGACCCCCGGAACATCACCTCCCTTGAAGCCAAAAGCCTTGTGGTATCGGATACTTTCTTCAATTAAAAGGATAAGTCGGGAGGTGTCATCAGGATTTTTAAGCCAACTGCAACAATTTTAGGCTGTTTCTTGGAAATATGGACTCAAAAACATACTTGATACCATCGGAAGAGTCTGCATTTTCTTTATCAGATTCCTGCCCTTCCTCTTGGCCACCATTCATCCTCTCCTTATTGACAGTCTTCTTGGATTTTGACGATGCCTTCTTGGCCATGGTCTTTGTGGGAGCCAGGATTGCCGAAGCCTTCTTGGCTTTTTTTGCCTTGGAACTAGCAAGCTTGGCGTTTTCAACAATAAGCTGGGCTTTTAGGATAGATGCCGGAGATGGGGGTGGGGAATCAGCCATATATACAGTAAATTATAATTTATATGAAGTATGAAGTTATTAAGAATGAGAAAACACAATAAGTATCTATGTGACGCAACGTGCATTGTGCGTCATGTTGACGGTCATCTCTGAGACAATTCAAGTGCCGCCATAACTAGAAACTCGGCAAAAAATGAAGCTGCTGCAATTTGAAGTTGTCGCTTCTAAATTTCATCAGAAAAGTGAAGCGTGGGAATAAAATATGAAAATGAAGCAGCTGCTTCGAAGTCGCGTCTTCATTAACTTTGAATTCCCCTAATGGTTGTCGTCTATCAAATTGAAGATTATATAACCAAAAAAGTGCATAGTGGCTGTGCAGCACTTTTTTTTTTCACTTCTGCGATTTGCACAAGTCCCAAAGCCTCTGTGATATTCTCCTATGCCTCGAAAGTTCTAAAATTGCAGATAGAATGACTCGCACTTCTCACTCACCATTCCCGAATGTCAAATTCCATGGAGGGGTTCAAAGGATGCACAATTTGATGTAAAGAAGTATGTCTCCCGCCTGGCCCAGTATACCTCACACTTAGGCCCTTTTATCACCAATGTGGATTAACTAATACCAGAGTCATTGAACTTTTCCCAAAGGCGGCCGCTGCTTTTACAAGGTATCAATCAACGAAGATACCCTGGGGCCTGATTAGATGGTATCGTCCCTGTAAAAAAGTTTCGCGTGTGAATGTCCGTGATCTGTGGGCTTAGTCGGAGCAAGGCCGATAAGTGTACCGAAGGGCATAGTGCATAGTGTTGTCCTTCAGCCAAAAAGTTGAGAATTCCCGATGATCTACCAGATGTATGATCCATTGTCACGTGTAAAACAACCATTTCCAAGTTCACGGTACCCTCAAGCTTTCATCTTTCCTTTCCTGGATACATCTACAGATCCTGTAGTAGATCAAATTCTCAACTTTTTGGCTGAAGGACAACTGAAGCACAACACTTGCTATGCCTTGAAAACCGTTAATCCTCTCCTCAGATACACCATATCAGACATGGATGTGGTCGACAGAAACACTTTGGAAGATGCAACTATCATTGGCAACCAGTCTCCTGCCGCAGATCCAAGTTTGGAAACAGCGACAAATTCCCCTCAGGCAAATGATAATATCGACGAAGACGGTCGTCAAATATACAAAATATACCAGTTCCATAATTGTAGGATGGTGATTGTGGATTCGCTCAACTCTCACAGTGTCACAATGGAAAATTGTGCTAACAATAATGTTGTTCGATGAGTTACTTGTTCATCTTTTCTTTTCTTCTCACTTGTCCTCATGTACTAAGTTGTCCATGTCATTCAGATCATCGTGCTAATGAGTTAAACAGCGATGAAATCATACATTCACAGTCCAATGCAGTCATCAATGGTAAGTAGCCACTTTAGTACACCATCTCTTATGAAGCATCTTGAATAACTCTTCATGTTCTAGGCCCTCAAACGGACTCTCCTCGCACTCGCAGGACTTGTATAACATTCTCCATGGAATACATTGTGATATTCTCGTGGGCAGGTTTGGCTGTCGCTTGTCTAGCATTCTTCATCATGAATTTGCCTCGGCTTTCAAACTGCGGGACTGTGGAAAGGATGTAGTGGCTTGTGTTGAAAGATACAGATTCACAGAATACCTACGGCACTAGACAATGCCGGGCAGGTCTATCAGCATGGCCGGGTGCTGTCAACCGATCTGTTTTGGTAGGGTGTATGAGCCGGCAGGAGTTTGTTGTACTGGTGATAGTTGGCCATCTATGACCAGGTGATGCTCAGATCAACCAGCTGGTACTGGGATGAACAGGGACATGTACTGCTGGGATAGAGAGAGAGGCAGTAGGTGTCAAAAGGTATGAACCGGCACTGCATGATCAGGAGTGCAGGGCATGACATGGCAATGCCGGTATATCAACAGGCCGGGCACTCTGTGGATGAGCCGGCATTACATATATGAACCGGCTATGACCAGGGCTGATAAACGGGCAGTCCAGACTGGTGGTACTACTGCTGGTATAAGCTGGGAATGTACAGTAAATATGGAAGTACAGATATCAGATGGTAATACTCATGACCTGGCTATGGCCAGTGATGCAGACTGATATTAAGCACTCAAGACAGCCCGGCATTAAAAGGAATAATCAGCACTGCCGGTACCTCGCGAGAACAAGACTTTACACTCACCCACCAGTCCGATCGGAATCCGAGTAGTCCGAGTAAAAACATCAAAAGTCCGAGTTCAGTCCGAGTCAGTCCGAGTTCAGTCCGAGTTCAGTCTGAGTTCAGTCCGAGCTGAGTCCGAGCTGAGTCCGAGCTGAGTCCGAGTCCAAGTAAAAAATTACTTGAACTCAGACTCAACTCGGACTCAGCTCGGACTGAACTTGGACTGCATCAAGAAAAATGATTTTGACACCTTTAGTGCATCCTGGTGCATTGGCCATCTGGATTAAATCACATCAGGAGGCCCTGGGAGTCCCTTAGAATTTATGTAGAATTTATGAAATTTCCAGTACTTTGCTGTCCCCCACCAGATCTGATCAGATCTGATCAGAATTGTTATATCTAACCAGATCTGCTCAGATCTGCTCAGATTCTGAGTGGATCCAAGTGGATCTGAGAAAATAGAGACCTACTAGCTACTTCTCTTAAGGTTTGGTTAAGGTTTGTTAAGGTTTGGTTAAGGTTTGGTTAAGGTTTGGTTAAGGTTTGGTTAAGGTTTGGTTAAGGTTTGAGTTAAGGTTTGGTTAGGGTTTTATTGAGGTTAGGGAGGTATATCATTTCCATTCTGCTCAGATCTGCTCAGAATGCCTGCCAAATCTGCTCAGATCTGATCAGATCTGGTGGATCACAGCAAAGACCTTGAATTTTCATATAGAATGTTTAACCGCCGCGTCCAGGAAAGTATTTTGCAATTTTCTCAATAAGGAGAGCTGCTATTAATAGAATTTAAACATATTCAGGGTCCTAAAACAATTCTCTACCATCTTTAAAAAATTTCCTTTTTTGGAATCTTATGTAATCTACTCTGACCCCCATATGCTTGAAATCATGCTTATCTGTGATCATGTGACCAATAGTCTGTGTGGGAAGAGGACAAACATGGGTACAAACAAGTAGTCTAAGCAATTTACTTGGACTGAGTCTGAGTAAGTCCGATCAGAATCCGATCGGAATCCGATGAAACACAGTCCGATCAGATTCCGAGTAAGTCCGAGCAATTTACTCGGACTGAACTCGGACTGGGCTTGGACTCAAAACTTGAAAATGGCTGGTGCTCCAGCCAAATTTGAGTCCGATCGGACTGCTCGGAATCCGATCAGAATCTGATCGGAATTAGTGGCTTAGTGTAAAGACCTCCACGAGAATGTCTCGACCGGGACAGTATGAACCAGCAGTCTGAACCGGCACATTGTCTACCCAGCAGATGATGTCTCATCCGGCACATTATAGCTGACCTGGCACATTATGTCTGAACCGGCACATATCTGACCCGGCACATTATATCTCAACCGGCACATGATGTCTCAACCGGCACATTATCTCAGCCAGCACTGCGGGCCTACATGCATTCGGAATTGTCTATGAAATACGGAATATGTGGATTACTCTTCCTGGCTGAGTCCAGATATTCTATCCGCAATGTAACTAACTAGTTATGGTGTATGTACAAGTCAAGATCAATCTCCTTCCTCATCAGATGAATCCTCAAACAAATGATCTTGCAGGTAGGCAAAGTGTTCAGGACCATATGTGCGAAGTGGGGTTGAAACCTGTGTGTCAGCTGGAGTGAGGTTATCAGATAGTGGACAATAGGCATCCGTATCAAGGGGGACAGATGAGGAGGGGTCAAGTGTAATCTGTGAAGGGGAAACAATGAGTTGAGATCCATATGTATATTCGCTACATTCTGTTCCATTATCCCTTATGCTTGAATGGTCACTCCCACCGCACATGTCTTCCAGAAGGATGTCCGGTGCCAGTGCCAGTGCCAGTGAAGTCATGTCATTGCCGGACACTTCATTTTCATCCCAGTCATCGGCGAGCAGCAGGGCAATTGGTGTTAGAGGCTGAAAAATCTCATGGCCGCCAGGCTCGTCATTGTCACTCCAATTATCAGCCAGAAGCAAGGCAGGTGCCGGTGCCGCCTCGGCATCAGAGGACTGGACATCACTCCAGACGTCGGCGAGGCCAAGTGCACGTGTCTCGAGAGGTTCCTCCAGGTCAGAGGTATCACTATCAGTCCAGACGTCTGCTAGAGCAAGTGCCGGTGCCGGTGCTGGTGGCTCCGGGTCAAGGTCCGGCATGACCAACGAAGTGTTAGAGAGATCCTCAGGAAGCGGGTCCTGAGGGATGATAGGAATGAGGTGGGAAGGTGACATTAGGGACGGCGTTGAACAGCCAGGGGGGTTGTATGAAACCCTGTCATGTTGCAACAGGTATGGAGGGATGCCGAGGTCAGTGATCGGTGGTGCAACACCAGCTTCTGTGGCTACATCCTCATTGCGGCCGTGGGAGGTAGGAGGGCTTGGTAGATCTTCAGTGTAGTCACCTGGCATTTTACCCTCCACCAATGAAAAATCATACCCAGAATGGGGCCGAGCACCTGGACGGGTGCCGGTTCGGTGTAGAGCCAGTACCTCGGCCTTTGTAAGTGTTTCTCCCCAGGTCCATTTGTAGGACGATGCCGGCAGGCTCTGCAGCTGGGTGAGTTCTGATGATGCCGTTCGAGCAACATTCCCAATGTGTTGCGCAGTTGTTGCTGAGGCCGGAGCTGAGCACCCGGCAGTCTCCTTCAGCACAGCAGCCTCGTGAAGGAGGTGGAACGTAGAGGCCCGGCATAGGCCTAGTTTCCACTGGGTCTCTGATGATGTGGCCATGACTGAGGAAAGGTTTCGGAAAGTAATGACATCTTGGAGGACATCACTAAGGACTTCACGGTACTGAGTACATCTTGGGCAGGCGTAGTTGTCACCGGCACCGGCACTGGCACTCGATCAAGATCCGGCATCGACGTGAACACCGGCATCATCACCCACATTGGCTGTTTCAACCAGACTAGAGTGTCGCTCACGATAGTGATCGAGAGATTCTTGGACAGTTGATTTATTGAGGATCTTCACTGTACCAAGGTCCCTCGGCTTCCGGCCAGACCACCATTGATGCTCGTACTCACTCACTACTTGGCTTTTGTTGTCTTCCTCGTGGGCACCCATGTCCAACGTAGCCAGGAAGCCGGGATCCATAATGAGAGGCAGTGCATCTTCATGCAGGAGCCCCATACTTTCGGCCAGGGATCGCATGATGATAGGGATTTCAATGGCCTTACCCAGTGCGGTGGAAATGCCAACGTATGATAATACAAACAGCTTCAACATCATTAATAAACCAATTCAAGGAATACCAGAGGACATACAAGTTCCCGATGAAGAAGCTTTTGAATCCAGGATTGCCGATCAATCGCGGCTTTGCTCATCTCATTCACGATTGTCCAGAAACGGGACTCTGCATAGTATATCAACTCTTGAATGTAGAGTAAAGTGCTGTCCTGTGATGGTTGCTGGACGGATAATGGATTGAATCGGCGGATTGACATTGTAGATGGTAAGGAGAGAAGTGAGTTATCATCCATATATGGCAAATTCTTTTACAAAGGTGATTTGTAAGCCACATTGTATCTAGCAAAAGTACAATCTGCTTTTCTCATAATCTCCTCCCACACCGTGTGTTGCCGCTTGGCATAAGCAATGGAACCAGCAGTGTGAAATTGTCCAGCAGAGGTCCTGGTGGGTATGCCGGTTCCTGATGGGGTGGCCCATGCACGACTTTTGTGAAGGAAATACCGGACTGTCCACTGCATTTCATAGCTAGTCAGGGTTACCTGTTCCTCCCACCTCATACGTTGGGCCCGAGCACGGAGCCAATGGACTCAGTGAACTGTGAAATGTGAGAGTTGGAAAATTTGAATGACAACAAACTGACATTCAAAGACGTTGGCCTCCGGAGTACTATCATTCACGGCACCAGAACCGGCCCCCGGCATCAGGGCCGGCAGCTAAACCCCAATGATGACCCCTGGCTGTTTGCCATAGCCAGGAGAGTGTGAGTCATGTGGAGCCAGGTTCGTTAGGGTTCATGATCGCAGTGCTGGCCTTTACATCGGCCGGTGTCAAGACCTTTAATCTCGAGAGTGTTGCCGGATTGGCGCCAAGTATGACTAGACGTGCTCGGCATTGGCTGTACAACCGGCAGTGTACCGATATTTTCAGATTCAATTTTTTGACGGTAGCCCTTGAATGTGTGTTAACAGCTTTACATGGTGAGACACGGATAACATGAGAAAACTGGAAACTTTTCTCAGCAATGAGTTCCCAGATTCGATTCAAGTGGTGATCGGCATGTACCACACAATGGGATATCTCCAGATCACGATACATTGGTGCAACATTTCCATTTGATGGAAGTGGGATCACTTGAACTTCTATTGGTGAAGCGTCAATTGATGGTGGGGTGGTATCGGCGGTTGCTTGTGTTTCTGCTGGGTCCGGCAGATTGTTTGGGCCGGTTGGGACCGGCTCATTCACAATCTCATCCCATAATTCCAGACTCACATTGAGGACTGCATTCGCCCCATTAATTTCAGTGACCCCAGCCGCATGCATTGCAGTCTTCAGTTCAGATAGGAGGGCTGTAAGCTGTTCACGTTCAGGCTCAATCAGCTGCTGGTCACCACAACCGGCATTTTGATTGAGTTGTCGGACCTTTGCTTGAATTTCCAGCCTACAACTTTGTGTTATTTTGTTTTGAATACACTGAACCAACGGACTCACTGTTTTTCTTCCACTGCCAATGACAGTTCCATCCAAGAGGCAAGTGCCGAGCGCGGCATGCCCAGGGCCAATGGCTGGAGTGCCGGAGTGTCATCTAACTTCGCAGCATACACGTCCATCACTTTGACGTCATGTTTTCACATTGATTTGGCACGCTCAATGTCCTGGGTCCATTTCTCTACTGCTGTCATGCCGGCCTGGTCTGTGAGATTCTGGTAATAGTTTTTCGCATGATCTAGCATATCGACGGCAGTCTGGTAGGATCGGCATAGAGTGGCAATAATGCCAAGAGTCTTTTGTGGTTTGAATCAGTCGCATGATCATCTAACATTTCAACCCGGTGGGCCAGCGTGGCAGTCCGTGCCGTTGGAGAAATTGCATTGAGGGATGACCACAGAGATTCCAAAATCTCACCAGCCACTATGGCTGCACCGGG
>MU130362.1:554135-596154 GCA_015039465.1 Phlegmacium glaucopus
CATTTAAGTAAAGAAATAGCAGATATTGAAAAGGTTGTGACTAGGTTATCAACTTTTCGCGGCCTTTATACACCCGGACACGTTATCAAAAAGCTCGCCGACCACTTCAACGGAGTTCCATAACTAAGAACTTATGTAGCTACCGTCGTGCGAGAACACGTAATATCTAGGCCCAGTCGGCTGGTCTACCTACTGGTCTATATCACGCTCATTTTTACCGTAGGTAGTCTTAAGGTCGTGTTGTTCTTCTCTTCCCTTCTACTGTTCTCTTCAATTCTTTTCTGGGCACTACGACCACACACGGTGTACCATTTGTACACAGACGGTTGTACGCAGGCTGTACACAACGGCTAATAGAGTAGGTAGCCACCTGGAACACAAGAAATGTAAAACAAGAAAATTACAGACGGTAGTACTCAAGTGTATTTCCGGTATTTGCGTTTGCCCCCTTCTTAGGGTACTAGCTCCCCCTAGGGCTGAACCGAGTCCGTCAATGTGCAGTTTGTTAAAGTCTTTGTGCATCACTGCCGTGATGTCAAGTCTCCGCCCACACCCATAGCTATCTACGTGGTTGACTGTTCCATTGATGGCAACTCTTTCTCCACCTTCAGGGGTGTTACCTAATACTCGGCCGTGTATATAGGGGTGGAGGATGGCTTCCTTGTGTAAGTATAGCTCATACGTATATGGACTTAGTTCGTAGGGCATAAGTACATAAATGTAAGTGTCTTTGTTTCCCTAATGGACCTCGTTATGCAGTTGGCATATCTGTTAAACAACCGGCGGACAGAGTCGGCTGAACGGTGGTAGGTTGGACATTGTCATGGAACTAAGTGTCAACATTCATCGTTGTGTGAATCTAGGAACTCATCAGCTGGCTCCGCAATGTATGGGGTCCACAAAGAAAGATCCCAATGACACAAGGCAGCCGTTACCGGCTTACTGATGTCCTTTGGTGGACAAGGCAAGGTGAGGTGTTTAAGGAGATTGCATTGATGATGGACCTGGTGTCGGTGAATACGAACACACCAGGATGGTTACAGCATCACACGAGAGCTGCCAGGAATCTTCTTGACAAAATGACAGAGGGGGAGAGAGTTAAGCTCAGAAGTGAGGCTGATAGAATGTCCCGCGAGGGATTACCACAGGAGATTCAACGAAAGTGAGTGTGCCGGTGCCGGTGCTGGTGCCAGTGTGCTAACAGGCCTCCAACGCATTTGTTCCAGATTCGTGGAAGAAAAATGGTACTCGCGGTTCACGAAGAGTTTGAGGGGATCGTACAATGAAATGGGCCTGGTTTCATTCTCTGTCGTCGTGTACACCTGTAAGAGTGGGCAGTTAGCCATTGATATGTAAGTGCTGGCTTGGTCTTTGCCAGCGCTCCTTACTGAAGGTATTCAGTCATGACAAAATTGCCAATATTCTTGGTGTCCCTGCAAAGGCGTTTGAGGATACATATCCTGAGAGTGCCATGGAGATTAAACGACCAATCTTCGAGTACATCAAGACTCTCCGTGCACAGAAATCAAGATGTGCCGGCGCCGGTGCCGGGCCTACCAGCCAAGATATCCTCGCAGTAAACATAGATGCTGAAGGATTCCCGGTTGCGCCGTCCCCAGTGTCCTGGGAAAAGATAAGCAAGGATGATCTGGAGCGAATGTATCGCACATACATGACCCTCCATTATTGTATGTTTGAATGCACATGCCACATTCAGAATTTTGACTCCTGATAGGGCTAGCCTCCAGAGACCCGGAGCGTCAGACACCGTTTACGAGGATCTCGGCAAAACAATCGGACTTCATACAAGCAAAATATATCCCACGTGGTATCACACTGAACGACCCCCGAGCAATGAAGCGTGAAGCAATGATACAATTCTTTCAACATGTTGTGGCAAGACAGGAATCGCACGGCAATCAGGACACATTCCGATTCAAGGCAATACTATCCAGCTGTAAAAAAGGTACCCTTCACGATGCAAAGTATTTTGATGCCAATGCCGGTGTCGATGAGCCGGCACCGGCACCAGCACCTCGTAGGAAGAAAAAGGCTCCAAAAGCAACACATGACACTGTGATTGCCGATTTGAATTGTCAAGAAATGGCACAAGATATTCAGTATTCCGTCACTGACAATGATCCAATGATGACGTTCTCAGACAACCCAGTCATCATGGACCAACCACAGGCACTGCTGAGTCTCATTTTAGACCCAGCATACAACTTTGACCACCCATTTGACCTCGATCCATCCCTGGACCCTTCACTGTGTCCAGGTCTATTCATGGAGAGTCTATCATCGACAGGTCTAGCTTCGGCACCAGCATTCAACTCAGAACTCTGCCAAGGTTGGATACCGGCACCGGCATGCTCGGCAATCAACCCACAGTCCCTATCAGAAACAACACAATTAGACCCAGTATCTCCATGGGTCCCAGCAGTGATCACAACAGAACCACTAGTATTTGCACCGGCACCGGCACCAGCGGCAGTAAATACAACCCAAACGGTGAATCTGCTCCCAGTCCACCCAGCTGTGTCACCAAGGCGTAAAGGAAAGAATGCCGAAACATTAGCACGAGAGGAGGCTCAGAAATATGGGGCAACCGGCAAACGTCGGCGTTAAGTCATCCGGCACCAGTGATTTATTTAGTCTGGTTAACCCGGCAGCCTGTAATGTTGACCTGCAACTGATCAAAAAACAAATTTTCATTGCTATATATATTATGGGCGTTACCCAACAATGAAAGAACACAAAAATCTATGTACGTGGAAAGAATGCAAAAAAAAATTATCCCGTGTAGCAGCGACAAAAAAAAGAGGGCCCATCACCCCTGCCTTTGTTTCTTGGTAGCCGGCTCTGGTAGAGAGTCATCACCAATGCATTTGTTCGAGGTCGGTGTTAGATGTGGAGACCGGCAGAGGTCTGACCTGTCAATGGCAGGGGATTGAGAACGAGACCTGGTGGCCGTAGTAGATGGAGAGGCCGGAGGGCGGGAAATATCGGCCATTGAGGGGAGAACCGGCACCTGTAGGAGGGTGGTTGCCGTGTAGTTGGCGGCCTCTTGAGATGTGCTGGGTGTAGGAGGAAGCAGCTGGACACTTGGCATGTCCACTGTGGCCGGGGTAGAGGGGATGAGGGGTGGAGGCAACACGGTGGAAGAGGGGGGAGCTGGGAGGACCTCTGGAGCTGGTTCTAATGATGGGGGCATTGCTTGAGCGTTCGCAACATTGGTAGGCCCCGGCATCTCTTCAGGAGCCGGCATTTCTGCAGGAGTCGGCATCTCTTGAGGAGCCGGCATCTCTTCACAAGCCAGCATCTCTTGAGGAGCCGGCATCTCATCAGGAGCCGGCATTGCTTCAGGAGCCGCTTCAGGAGCCGGCAGGAGTGCCAGAGTGCCAGGAGCCGGCATATCAGCAGCCAGCTCCGGTTCCGGCATGACTCTGGCAGCCGGCATATCTTGCACAGCAGCTGGCATATCTTGAATGGCTGGAACTTGTGGGGCCGGGGTTGACGCAGGCGTCCGTTGCTCTGGTGTTGTGTTTGAAGGACCGGCAACTGCCAGTGCTGGCAGATCAACCGGCTCCCTCGACACTCTTGCTGGGTGCATCTCTGTGTGGACCAGGGCCTTGATGAGCGCTTCTGCTCTTGCGAGGCGATGCTGGAGCTCTCCAATGAGAATCTCCTGAGCCTCCACTCTTTCCCTCAAAACCATCACCTCTCCTTCTGCGGTCACATTCTTTTGCAACCAAGTGTCGACCAAGGTGTCCGATTGGTCCATCCTGTCCTCCACCCCTTCCATATCATCTGCTACCACAGCGATTTCATGCCAAACACCGGCAATGACAGAATCCACATACGCCGTGATATCTAGGAATGTAATTTATCAATATATTCGCAAAATGTTCATAAAATGTACCATCCTCCCTGTCCAACTCTGCGAAGGTCCGTTTCTTGGAGGGGCGGTGGTCCACCTCGTCATCATCTGAGATGACCATGAGATCACTCTTGATGACCTTTTTCTTTTTGTTGCTGGGGGCCGGGGCAGGTTGACGCTTTGCAGGTGCCGGTTTCTTAGTGGGTGCCGGTTCTTTCTTGACGGTTGCCGGCTCTTTCTTGACCGGTGCCGGCTTCTTGAGGTCTTTACGGTCCCCCACCCTTTCCAATTGGAATTCCTTGGAATCCTTTGGAATCCCTTGGAATTCCTTAGGATTCCAAGGAATTCCTCGGAATTCCAATTGGAAGAATTTAGTACTGTGTCTCACTGTAAAGTCATGTATTCTCGGAATTTCTTTCCAATCCCATTCCAAGCTTTCCAGTAGAAATCCAGTTTCCAATTGGAATCCTTGGAATTCCTTGGAATCACCAAGGGATCTTTCCAATTGGAATCCAATGGTTCCAAGGATTCCAAATGTTCCAATTGCAAATATTCCAAGTATTCCAAGTGTTTCCAAGAATTCCAATTGCCAACTTCCTAATCAAGTAATTAATCACCTGACTTGTAGCATATGACAAATAAAAGAATACCAGTAAGGAGGATTGAACCAAAGACCTTGAGAAAGGTCATGTGACATAATTCCCACACTGCATCAGTGATCTACCAACTGCACCATCATTGCTTGTATATATATAAAAACTAATGGTTATATATACCCCTCCCACCTGACTAAATAATATATTCTGGCACTTGTTGAAGGGCTACTACCATGTATTATATACCAAAATGTTCAGAAAAATGAGGGGAATCCATTGGTAATAAAATCGCGATGTTATGCGCACTTTTATATGCAGTTATATGCGAAATACTGCAGAATATACAGTAAAATAATGCGCTCTATGCTTATAAGTGAGCCGAACATGACGCACCTTATACCGATATAATCGTGCTACTAACTGCTTTGAGAATATATCCATACTATTAGTGCATGGGCCATGTCTGGTGCGTGTTTTTACACATTTTATATGTTTTAATATGTGTAAAAGGGCTTATATTCCCGACATGGCTCATAGTATGTGATTTATATATCTTCTGGCAGCTGTTATTAGTACGATTCTATCGGTATATGGTGCGTCATGTTCGGCTCATTTATAAGCATAGAGCGCATTATTTTACTGTATATTCTGCAGTATTTCGCATATAACTGCATATAAAAGTGCGCATCACATCGCTATTTTATTACCAATGGATTCCCCTCATTTTTATGAACATTTTGGTATATAATACATGGTAGTAGCCCTTCAGCAAGTGCCAGAATATATTATTTAGTCAGGTGGGAGGGGTATATATAACCATTAGTTTTTATATATATACAAGCAATGATGGTGCAGTTGGTAGATCACTGATGCAGTGTGGGAATTATGTCACATGACCTTTCTCAAGGTCTTTGGTTCAATCCTCCTTACTGGTATTCTTTTATTTGTCATATGCTACAAGTCAGGTGATTAATTACTTGATTAGGAAGTTGGCAATTGGAATTCTTGGAAACACTTGGAATCCTTTGGAACATTTGGAATTCCTTGGAAACATTTGGAAACATTTGGAATTCCTTGGAAACATTTGGAATTCCTTGGAAACAGTTGGAATGAAATTGGAAATAATCTTGGAAACAATTGGAATTACTTGGAAACATTGGAAACATTTGGAATTCCTTGGAAACATCTTGGAAACAATTGGAATTATTTGGAATTCCAAGGACTTCCAAGGATTCCAAGGATTCCAAATGTTTCCAAGGAATTCCAATTGGAAAGGGTGGGGGACCGTAAAGTATTGGGCTTCTTGGAGTGACTCGGCATGGCTGCAGGTGCCGGTTTCTTCAAGGGACCCGGCGTGGCTGGAGGTGCCGGCTTCTTGACAGGTGCCGGCTTCTTCACTGGAGCTGGTGCCGGCACGATCACCCTCACCTGCTATTTCTCTCCCTCATCATCTACCGGATCGCACCTCATCTTCACTGTTGCACAGAACACGCATGCCGTGCCTGACCCTCCCTGCTCATAACAAGTCCTGCCGGACTTCACGCATCTCCGGCATGGTGGCTGTTGACGTCGACCATTGGTGAACGGTACTGCCCTTTTCTTCTCTACTGGGCTTGCCAGACGGACAACCTTCACTCTTGGTTCATCATCTTCACTCCACTCATCCACATAGTCCTCCTCACTTTCCTCCACCGGTGCAACCATTTTGCCCTTGCCTTTGTCTTGTGGAGGGGCATGCTTGAATGAACCGGCAACCGGCACTCCGGTTACTGGTGCCGGTGAAGGAGCCGGTCGAGTGGATGGACCAGCAACGGGTGGGTCTGCGGCCCATTTTTGCCCTGAGGATGGACCGGCAACAGGGACCTCTCGTGTGACTGGTCGCAGAACCGGCACTGGCACTGGCGCGGGGACTTTTGGTTGAGGGGGGGATGACGGAGGGGAGGGAGATGGAATGGCGTCTTTTGAGGGGCCACTAGCCACCATGACCTGCAATGGCCGAGCTGGAGGTGCTTTGGGGCGTACTGCCGGTGCCGTGCCGGGAGCTTGATGGTGGTTGGGGTGTTTCTTGTCGAAGTCTTCCAAGACTGACCTTTGCCTTTCCCAAAACTCCTTGTTGAGCTGTCCTTGGGCCCTCGCTCGATGCCAGTTTTCGGTTAAAGGCCATAGGAATCTTGGCACCAAGAACTCCCGTTGGAGCTCCGGAGCATCCCGCGTCTCCCTGGTCACTCGCATTAAGGCATTCTGTGATGCTATTTAACACATACATTGACTTGTCAGATGACGAGACTTACTAGGTTAGGGCGTTCTCTGGGGAACACTGTGTCAATTGTGCCGTTCGCGACGGCATCCCGGACAATGGCATCAAGGTCGTCAATGAGAGCTCGGATAAGGGTTTTGGTGTAAGCAGACATGTATAGTGTAGAGTGGTGGCAGTGACAATAGCTAGATGAATACTAAGTAAAGAACATTAGTACACGCCGGCAGGTGTGCTGTCGGCACTCACCTGGTTGTCGACAGGAAAAAAAAAGGGGAAGATCAACAAACGTTTGATGAACTTACAAATATAAACATACAAAGATAAACAAATATAGGCACGTCAACAATCACCAAACACGTGATGTTTCATCGTCTCACACTGATGTCTCACACTAATACATCTAACCAGCAACCCTCAATTGTTGATCAACCCCCGGAGAGTGAACATAGCTGGATCCCGGATGGATGTGTGATCTTGGTCGGCCCAGATGGGAAAAGATATGTGGTGCCGGCATTCATGGGACCGGCAATGCGTCAGGCATTTGAGGGACAGAAGAAGAAAGATTTAATGACTTTTGGTGCTTCGGGAACGGTGAGTCTCTTCATGTGTCCGGCATGCCTCTTTTCCTCATATTTGCCAGCACCACATTCTGGCATATATTTCTCTTCATACTTGTGAGCATGATCACTGTCATTGCCGCCATCTTCTATGCTGGTATGTTCTGTGCCAGCCGGCACTATCTCAGGTGCACTGGTCGGCATCAATGCTACCAGCATACTCACTGGCTCTGCCAACCTCTGATCTCACTCACGCTGACTATCCCCTGCAGGATCATAAATTTAACAGCCCTCTTTTTGATATCATTGGAGAAGGAAAGGTAATGGCACTGACTGTTCCTGTGAGTGTAATTTGAAGGTCATGCCAGTGTGGCTAACATATTTCTAGGGATCAAGTGATCGTGAACGTCTCTCGGCACATAGCAAGGTGCTGGTACTACAAGAGACCCTTGGAATATCATACAAGGATGCTGCCCATCGTTTGTACATGGCAGAGCTCAAGAGAGTTAAAACAGATCAGAAGATGTACAAGGCCTTCGTAACTTTGCAAGGATCAACGGAGAAGACCCTTGCAATGGCTTACAAGTCGGTCAAGATCATTGAAAGCACTGCCCCACATGATGGCCCTGGCAGTAGTTAAAGTATAAATTAGACATTGCATTGTTTGTACCCAATAGCTAGTCTATGTGATTCAATTGTGGACAGTGCTGGTTGATAAATGCCGGTTGATATAAATATTGCCGGCATACACAATGAGGATTGACACACCAATGCCGTCTAGTCTGGGTTGATTCTTGCAATGCTAGTTAGTCTGACGTGCTGGTTCATATTGTGCCAGTTGGCAGTGTGATGCAGTAGTTTGTACTACCGTAGAAATAGGTATTATATATTAATGCGAGAGGTCAAGGACTCCGTCCTCGAATGTTTCAAGCAGCAAGAGTTTTCGGGATGAATTGTTTTGAGTTTCTGAATTACTAGCACAAGCTCCTTTCGGTAACGGACTTTCGTTACTCCGAAATAGACTACCTGTGTTTTGTAAATAGAAATAAAAGTAGAACTCGTGTCTGAGCTCTTTGAGAATGAATTTTACGGGGGAGTATTCAACTGATTTATTACGGTACAAAAGTCCAGTATTTAAGTAAATAGGACGATGAGAGAAAATGTGTGTGGCATACACTAAATATAACATGCTTCGTTGGGCCGCCTGGTGGCCCTATCCCATTCTGGTAATATATTATGGGTCCATTGTTCAATCGTAAGGGAATTACTTTCCTTACAGCAGTGCTCAGATATATTCCCGGCTTACACAAAACATAGATACTGGCAATTTTGATTAACCCTTTTAATGCCAGGCTCTCTTGATTGCTGCTTCATATTAATGTACTATTCCCAGCTTATACCAACAGCACCGCCTATTGATACTACAATCTGGACTGCCCGTTTATCACAGCTCTGTGGGTCATAGCCGGTTCATATATGTAATGCCGGCTCATCCACACCTGCCGGTCAAGTGTGCCAGTTCAGACAATCTGCCGGGTCAGACAATCTGCCGGTTCAGACTGCCGGTTCAGACTGTCCCAGTTGAGACATTCCTGCTAGTCACTGGCAGTGCTAATTAATGCCGGGCTGTCTTGAGTCCTTAACATCAGTCTATATCACTGGCCATAGCCAGGTCATGAGTATTACCATCTGATATCTATTTAATGTACTATTCCCAGCTTATACCAGCAGTAGTACCCCCAGTCTGGACTGCCCGTTTATCATCGGCTCTGTGGGTCAGCCGGTTCATATATGTAATGCCGGCCCATCCATAGAGGTGCCGGCCTGTTCAGATACCGGCATTGCCATTTCATACCCTGCATTCCTGATCCTGGAGTGCCGGTTCATACCTACTGCCTCTACCCCAGGAGTACAAGTCCCTGTTCATCCCAGCAACAGCTGGTTGATCTGAGCATCACCCGGTCATAGATGGCCAACTATCACCAGTTGAAAACACTCCTGCCAGCTCATACACCCTACCAAAACACATCGGTTGACAGCACCCGGCCATGCTGATAGACCTGCCCAGCATCATCTAGTGCCGTAGGTATTCCGTGAATCCGTATCTTTCATCAGGAAATGTCACAATTCCGTGGATGACATGGTGTGACTTCAGCGACATTGCTCACATCATGGCTTCACCTGAAGGCACCAATGTTGTGAATGTCGGTCAAGAGGCTTGAAGTCCTTTAAGTTGCAATGTCCTGAAGAAGGCAAATTAGGGTATGAAATTATATCATTTATTGGGGTGCTGTGGTTATATCAAAGGTATTATGGTCTGCGTATTTACTAATATAGTATGAATGGAAAGAATTGAGTGTTTGCGAGAAGTGGAGGGAAACAGGAACAAAGGATCGGCCAAAAATAGGGAGTAAATGAGCAAGGCGAGCAATGGTATCAATGTGTATGACCTGGAGAGCCGGCTTTCCTGGACTTGTAAACTCTGGTTGAGCTATCCACATACCTGTGTCCACATCGGGTGCCTCATCAACACGTGGAAACCAATGGACAAGCGCACAGGGATATGTTTTCGTTTCATGGACAAATGAAAAAAATAGGAGAACTCGACCAACTTCCAGCCGTCTTATCCCCTTTGCATCAGGGTTCACAGTGACAAAAACACAGTCCCGTCGAGGACCATCCTGGCGCCAGGAAGGTGTTGAATGAGCATATTCGTGGTGCATTCCAGTCATGCCCGATGGATCGGAAGGTGCATGGAAAATGATCAAGGCAGAGTGGAAGATTTTGACTGGGCTGGAGATGATAGGACTTGTATACGTCGAGATAGGATCAGCATTTGGATCAACTTGAGAACTGAGGAATTGGTGAGTGAGGAAATGGAGGGAAGGGATGTCCATGTCAACCCCAATTTGATGAAGGGTTTTAGGATAGCCACGCTCTAATTTATCCAAGGTTTCACAATATGATTAATTAGAAGAGCATTCACAAGAGAAAAAAGTTACACACGAGGAGTCTTTGCCAAAAAAACCTCATTAACAGCCGCACCATCCAGTGGACTTCCATCAACATCCTCATCTTCTGGCAACACTTCCTGCCTACCAGTCATAAGCCCCCTGACTTCGACCACTGGTTCCTCATGGACTTGGTCATCCATCGGTCCCTCAGATTCCTCCTCAACACTTGCTAGATAATTGGTCATCGCTTCTTGTAAGCATGAGCCATTGAGCATACCGCGGTCAGTAAAATCAACATGAGCGGCAGCAAGCTTGTCGAGCTGTTGGTTTGTCACGAGCATCTGGCCCAGTGCGTTGTAGTGGCTAGAACGCCGCCATGGCTCTTTCACAGCCTTAATGTGCTTTGCTTCTGTTATCGATGAGCAGAGGCCATTTGGGGAGCCAAATGCTTCAATGAGGCTGCAATAATGGACGAGCGAGTGTTGACGAGGTAAAGAAATGCCCGAAGGGCCTTCTGCACGAACCCCGGTTTCGTGAAAAATTACACAGTAATGGTGAAATCGTGAAAGTGCTTTGTCAACCTCTTGCAAGGTACGCTCTGTAAGTTGGGCCCGTCGCACAAGGTAGCAAAAATCCAGATAAGCCAGCAGAGCGCGAACCATGTCTTGAGGGACGTGGCCTTCGATGGCATTGACATAGACCTAAAGCAAGAATGAGCTATGATTTGGAGGTGATGGGAATTTCCAGACCTTCATCAATGCTTTCGAATCATCACCTGTCCATTGCTTGAAGTTTCGACCCTGTGGAAAACGACGCAAGCCAGGAAAAGATGGGGCAAGGGCAATTCTAGCACGAGATATCAAATAATGAGCACAAGACAGGAAAATTTCCTTACCGACGGTCAATGTCGTCCATTATTTCCTTTGCCTTTGTGGGGCCATGTTCAAGATCTAAATACTCGCCAACCCATGTTACAAGATGATCCTTAAATCCACCCTTGATGACTTGGTGGAGGAGATCTGGTGACAACAACTGGTTGATGTCGGCTCTGGGAAAGTTGTCTGTAAATGGCTGCAAACAGTCAGAACGCAATGTGAATGTCAGTTTGAATCAACATACAACAATATCACCAATAATGCCATAATCATCCCATAGATCTGCGAGGCTAAGGCAATCAATGGCCTGTTGACGGTGCGCTTTTGATCGTTGGCCTGCCTCCCCATCGAGATTTGAATGATGGGCAGTGCAACTAAATCGCAGTGATATCAGGTTCTCGGACAAAATGGAAAGAAAAAAAAGGTTCACTTACCGGGGGCACCAGTTCTGGACGATACAACCAAGCAGAACTTGCTCGGGATAGTCTGCAATATAGGGTCCAAGTCCAAAGATAGCATGGCGGAAATGTCGATCAGGACATTGGACCACCTCTGGCGTTGTCATTCCAGCACAAAGTGGTTGAAGTATGGCGGATAAGGATGAGTGGAAGAGTTGACGGCGGAACTTGCGGAACAGTGTTGTATTTGAATGTTGGCGGGTTGCTAGATTATTGGATCAGAAAAAACATGGGAGTTAGGAAGCAGCAGACTTACTTTTTGGTATTGACAAGAAACCAATTAATATGACTGAGTTTCGATGCGCACGACGGACATTGTTCTTGATGTTTCCTATAGACATGTACAGTGGATAATATTCATTTTGGCCAGTAGCAACTGATACGGTGGTCTTATCACTTCCAAGAATTATCAGTACAAACATAGATCCATGTGAGGCTGGATCTTCAGAAATAATATCCTTGAGAAGTAGGGTCAGAGATGAGCAGAGACATGAACGAAAAAGATACTCACCGCTTGCTCCCAAGCCCAATTGCCAGACATGAAATCTTTGTACTCACGACCCTCTTCAGCGTCGTACTTTCTGAATGGTTTATAGTCAAACTCTTCATTGAAGTCGGGATTCTTGAGCATAGATCGAGCAACTGCAGCAGGGTCACGGTACCAGACCTCATAATCCTCATCCATCCATTCAGGGCAAATGTCAGGCCGGCCGCCGCTGTACTTGACAGAAAACGACTCCCAGCTAACACCCTCAAGCTCCGTTGAATCAATCACTGCATGCATGTCGCGAACGTCAGCAAATGGAGGATCATGGACTGCGTCGCTTGGTTTACCCGCTTGTGCGGTGAGTAGACTGGCGGCCCAAAGGTCAAGGAGGATGTTGACTTGTGTATTTGCCATCTGATTGCGTTTATAGAGGAACTGTGCAAGTTCATATTCAACTCGGTTATTCCATGGCGTCCAATCATCCGACAGCTTCTCCAAGCGTGGTGAAGGAGCTGTATTTGGAGGTAAATCAACACCGTTGCTATTGCATGGAGTAGCTAAGGATGAAAATAGTAAAATAGTCAGCGGTGTCGTGCATTGAAGGTGAAGGGAATTATTTACCATCAATTATTGGATGATAATTGATTTTCTCTGGCTGAGCTCGAGTATCGCTTGGCATGGGAGGTGGCGAGCTGTTGAGGTTGTCTAGAAGCTCCTCCTGAGCTAACAGACCAATATCTTCATCATTTTCTATGTCGGAGTTGGTAGGATTTTCAGACAAGGAGGCAGGATTAATGGTGGAGGCGTAGTGTGTGTTGCGGTGCTTTGAAAATCCTTTAAGGCTTCGAAAATCACTTCGTCCGCAGATGCTGCAGGTGAAGTGATTATTGTCACGAGTGCGGCGAGATGGGGGTGGCATAGCAGATGGAAGTACTAAGCAAATAGTTCTAATCACTTGGGCGGACCTTAGAAAAAAAAAACTAGGAAAAAAAAAACTAGAACAAAATGAACCATCTTTTCTTCCAAGTCCCATCAACTCTCACTTATTTCTCTCTCCCCTCCTATATTCATTCCACAATGAGAACTCGTAACACAACCACATCTGAAGCACCTCCAAATTCTGTCATTGACAAGCCACAACCCAACTATCGTAAGATGGCAGGCATTGGTCCAACCCCTCACACATCAAAGCAGGTTATCGCAGACAACAGGACCATCACCATATCCAAGGCGGCAGTAAAGGCACAGAAAGAGGAAGTGCTCTCGCAACTGGCCAAGATGGAGGACGCAATGGAAGAAGCACAGTTTGTGAAAAAATCGCAGGTGTCTCATCCTCCCATTAAGAACTTGCAAAAAGCACCCCGACCGGTGGCAAAGGTTGATGGAATAGAGATGAGCCCAAATTTAGATGACAGAGCTGAAGAACTTTCGGTTAAGTGTCCACAATGCTAAAAAATTGATGTTTTGCTGACTTACACAATATAGGATATAAATGATGATAACACAACATTGAGGAAGTCAGCCAAGGTCACAACACCTTTTGCTTCTGAGTTTGGAGATGAAGACGATGGGCAAACCACTGATGATGATGGAATGCTGAGCATGACCGTGACACCATTGGCTTCCGAGTTTGGAGATGAGGACAATGATGGAGCGATCAATGATGACTTCTACATGTTAAGTGATGCAGCTGAGTCCGAGTCCGAGAGGGTAGAGAATGTGATGCCAGTCGTAGATGATGTTGCAGCGGCAGGAGACACAAGTGAATACGAGGAAGAAGAGATAGTAATATCTAAGGTAAAAAAGGGAAAGGTCGGTTCTAGGGAAGCCATAGAAGCGAAGCGTCTCATACCTCCACCATCAAATATAAATCCCTTCAATCCCACTCAGGACCCAAGAGCAGTCGCATCGTCCACAGCTGCATTAAAACGCAAACGCATATTGTCAGAGTCCAGGCCAGGTGCAAAGGATACCACATACCTGTAAGTCCTTATCCGAAGCCTCTCCTTGTTTTACTCTAGTAAAATAAATATTTAGCAAGGTTGCGTCGAGCACAGGAAAAAAAGCAAAGACCAGTTCTATTGTGGCCTCGTCTCAGAGTTTTAGGGTTGGGGTTCAATCTGGAGGTAAAAATACAGCAAGGCCAGTAGAAAGAGATTATAATGTTGCAGCGAAGGGGGTGTCCACACCACCAGCTGAGATAGAGGCAAGTTACGGTGGGTGGGGTGATGAAGAAGAGATCGATGAGGAGGTCGTTAAGGCGGACAGATCCCAAAAGGGAAAGGCTGCTTTAGGGAAGGTCAGGATTGTTATCAATTTCCTCAGGCCTTACACTTACTCTACTCCATCTCAGTCGATCGCAAGGGTTGTGAGAACCGTCACTGAAACCAAGGGTTCAAAGGATGCTACAAAAGGCTCTGGTTTCCGTGCGACGACTATTCATACCCGTTTTAACCAGGACAACTTACCACCAACTGTCAAAATACTCTGGAAGTCTGTCTTTGTCCCAACGTTTCACACACATATTGGGTCCTTACGTGGTGTGAACCCCTTCACACCTACTAATCCTGTGGATCTCGTTCAGCATGTAGTAAAGCAGGTGTACACAAAACACTACTTAGACCTCAAAAAGTCACAGAGCTTGGTGCCCAAAGGTGTCGTTTACGAATTGGTAAATCTCATTATTCAATTTATCTCCACATAAATTTATCTATTTAATAGGCAATAGCTGCTACGCACACATGGCGCACTGGGATCAAGACCGCTGCAAACAAAGCCCTTGAAGCAGAATTCTTAGACGAAGACCGTTATCCAGACAAGCAAGCGATCATTGACTACGTTGCTATGGTGGCCAATCCTAATAATCCTATCTTCCATTGGCGTGTTTACACCGATAGTGTGAGTTTTATTTTTGATCTCTTCTGGCTCGAATGTTGATATCTGTTTAGGTTAAATCTGGTACCTACGAGGATCCAGTCCTTATTGCCACGTTTGCCGTTGGACACCTCAAATCTATCATTGGTGCTTGCACGAGTGATGAGGACGATTACCCTTTTGTAGGAATGGCATTATCCCTCACAGCAGTAAGTGACTGCCTCGCTTACAGTGTTTTTATTCACCTTTGTTTTCGGACTTCCCTTTAGCTTGAACGTGAGTACTCACTCTGGAAGACTGGAGAGTGGGATCAGGCCCGAGCTACCGCCCTAGACTTTTCTGATCACACATTCGGTTCGCAAGCGTCATCATACCTTCAAGCAATGATTGGCCTCAAGACTAAGAAGTGGACAACAATCCTTGCAGCTGCGGAGGCGTACCTTAACGGTGGCGGCATAAGTGGTTCAGCAGCATATAGTGGCATCTCATCGGAAGGCGAGATGTTTGATCCGCGTGCGAAGGTGGATGAGTCTGAGGATGAGGATGACTGTATGTTACTTTCCTCACCGTTTCCTTCACATAAATTGACCCTCATGTTATAGGAGGCAAGATTTGAAGCTTCCTGAAGTGACGGCGGGGCGTTGATTGTGGCCATATTCATCATATTACACTAGATATTTTTGTACAGGCATGGCACAAGCATGTGTTGTTTTTTTAACCTAGTTTTAATATATTCTGTATGGAAAAAAAAGCATTGGATAGTATTTAAGACTACATCGGATGGCATTGAATACGTGGCAACTTGGAGACTTTATGGCTTACTGACATAAGGACGTACTGACATAAGAACATGCAGACATACCGACGTACCGACGTAAGGACATGATATTGACATAGGGACATTTGTGCCTTCGGATAACATTAGCCACCTTCATCTCAAGTCGTCGTGACTTTGTTACGACAGAATGGTCGAAATTGACTTCAGCACGTAAGGCCCTTTGCGCTCTGTAGCCGCCTTATGGTACGTGGTGAAGACACAGAAGACACTCAATGTCATCTCATGTAACCTGTACATTTCCTGATGTTCGACACAGTGTGTCCGTTCCGGGAATCGTGCCCTTCGATACACTGTAGTGTGCCTATGTGAGTTTCAAAGAAAGATTGGTGAGACGAACAAGGGTAGGAATACAACACTGAAAGAAAAACTCACTAGTAGGTTCATCGAGACACATAATGCTGAGGACGACGTCATGGTTGTAGACCTTGACTTTTCGACCACCTGAGAGACTAAGACGCTGAGCCTGACGAGTACAGAGCTCGAAGACCTTCTGACGATACAATGAGTAAGATATACCATACAATAGAAAGGTGTAAGCGGACCTTCTCGAAATCAAGCCTTGATGGAGAGCTAAGAAAGACCTTTCAGCGAGACTTTGTATATACGATTGCACCAGTTGTCAAAACCCGATGCCCTTTTTACCTTGGATGACCCATCGCTCATCTTCACCATATTAAAAGGAAGGCATATTCACTATCTAATGTGTGATCGCTACAACCTGGCTTCGAGGCCGGCAAGTTCCTGATGAGTGGTGCCTGGACGGCGTTCACAGTTGTCATGCAAACATTGAAAAACAAAAGAAACCGAGGCGCTTTATTTTTTGCCACTGGGTGATGCTGGACACCAACTACGCTTTCGAGGTCGTGTGTCCATTTACCCCAGGAATTCATCTGTCTCGCTGTGGTCCAATTCTAACCGATTCACTAAGCCATTTTCACTCGGACAAGGTAAATTTTATTCACACACACGCTGCTGCTACTAGTAAGCTTACACAGTTTACACCGCCCCAGGAACGTTAGGAACGGGCCTAGTATAAGAGAAAACAGAATCAGAACTTCATTTAAATGTTACGACGCATTCTACGATCATTGCCTACATCATCTTACAAGTATTCACCAATTTTACGCCAAAGAACAATTATAGCTCCCCTTAGACCTTCACTTCTCATATTTTTGGCAGTTTCTGCCACGACAGCTGCCAAAATCATTACAATCCACGGAGATGCAGCCCAACCTCCTAACAAACTCAAGAAACCTGCCGCGTCTGTACAAATGCTGCTCGAAACTATCCTTGATTAACTGATATCACATCGAAATGGAACATTACCTTCCCCTACGGCGGATGAAATATTGGATTTGTACTCGGATGCGGAAATCCCTAAGGAGGAAGCAACAGGCGTCAGTCAAATCGACGGAATATTACTTCCCAGGTAATGAACAGCTCCTATTGCAGCTTCATTCCGTTCTCATTTCTCCCAATAGCAACTCTCCCATGGAAGACACCCTCCAGCACACGTCTATCAGGTTCTCTAACACACTCAGCTACCCTCTGTTTGGACTTTACGACGGACACAACGGAAAGGCTTCGCAGTCCTGGGAGACCTAGCCCAGCTCTACTCAGACTATTCTGCTGTCTCAAATCCAGAACGTGTCGACATGGAAAAACGTTTCAGTTTCGTGGTAAACGACATACCCGACGGAAATCAACAATCAGAAGTCAAAGATGAGCCTGAGATGATACGACTGCACAACGGTGTACCAGATCCGAACCCAGAAGAGGAGCTGGATCAGTCTATTAAGAAGGCATTCCTAACTTTGGACTCGCTCATTGTTAATAAAATGAGAGCGGCAATATTGGAAGAACGGACCCTGAAGGAAGAAGGGGCCAGGTTACTTTCACTCGCCAACACTTTCCTGTGCGCTATTGGGAACTGGTGATCCACGAGACGAGCTGCCTTGAAGGGGGATACGAAACACACGTCCTCAGCGAAGAGCAGAACGCGCATAATCCCTGCGAGATTGAACGTATTCAAGCTGCTCATCCAGGAGAGAATATTGTTGGAAACCGACGAGTACTTGGCTGGGGGATCTCACGGGCTTTTGGTGACGCGGCTTTGAAATGGAGCCGAGAGATCCAGCAACGCATTCACGAACAATACCTCGGCGACCCTCCACGAGGAAATTGTTTGACCCCGTCTTACTTTACCGCAGAGCCGGAGATCACCACAGCAACGATGAGAAGAGGTGACTTCGTCGTATTGGCCTCCGACGGGCTTTGGGATTGTTTCACAAGCGAAGAATTAGTGGGTTTAGTTGGAGGTTGGTTGGAGACGAGGGGCGAGGAAGTGAAGATTGGGAAGAGGCAAGGGATCGGAGAAGGGGAGATGGTGATGATACCATTTGGGAAAGCAGGTCTTTCTGGGCAAAATCCAAAGAAAGGGTTTGGTAAAGGAAAGGGTTACGGATGGACGGAAGGTTCGGATGGTGGTACAAGCAAGGAAGTGGTCAAGGAAGACGAGAGCACGATATGGGAGCGGACGGATTTACCAGTGACGTCGTTGAAACCAGACCAAACCGAGATGTATAAGTTTTGGCGGGCGACGAAGCGGTTCGTGAACATTGATGCTAATGTTGCGGTACATTTGGCCCGAAATGCGCTTGGAGGTGCAGATAGAGACTTAACTGGGGCATTGCTCCGACTGAGGCCACCTCGATCCCGGAGTTATAGGTAACAGCTACGTCACCTTTGAGCTCGACGACTAAGCCTTTTCTTTTTTTTTTGTTACAGGGACGATATATCTATTCAAGTTATCTTCTTTGATTGATAGCTTGTAAAAGCAGGAGCTGCCTTTGGGAAAAGGTCAGAAAGCTGTCAGGCAGAGGAGGGAGGACTGTTCGCCCACCCTGTCCTGTTTGAAAGAATATATTATGATTGCCTGGTGCCTCTCTGGAGAGCTTCGATGTGATATGGCTACATCCCCAAAGTAGCGATCGTTGTTCGAGCTCGCCATATTAGTGAATATACCGAAATCTACTCTCACATCGTCAACAATCGATATAAATAAAATCGCTGTCTAATTTCGTGTGATAGTGGATAGTGTACAAGGGGAAAGTAGAATCGTAATAGCTAATAGAACAATGTGTATGCAAACAAAATAAAATACGCCTGTGTAATAATATTGTTACAATGTTAGCCTCGAGAATCAGCTAGTAGACAATATTTGGATATTCGCCGGCACTTATCTTTAAAGATAGGCCGCCTACATCCTTTCTCAAATACCGCAGCTTGAATGGCGAGGCAGAGTTATGATGAAGAACGCTAGACAAGCGATAGCCAAGCCAGCCCACGAGAATATCACAACATAGTCCACTGAGAATGGTATATAGGTCCTGCGAGAGTCCGTTTGATGGCCTAGAAGACGAAGGGATATTGAAGATGCTTCATGAGAGTTGCTGTACTAAGGGTGGCTACTTACCATTGACGGCTGCATGACACTGCGAATGTATGATTTCATCGCTGTTTAACTCACTAGCACGATGATCTGAGTGACATGGGTGACTTAGTACATGAGGACAAAAGTGAGAAGAAAAGACGAACAAGTAACTCTTCGAACATTATCATTTACACAATTTTCCATCGTGACACTCTGAGAGTTGAGCGAATCCATATTCACCATGCCAAAATTATGGATGTGATATATCTTGTATATTTGACGACCATCTTCATCGACGTTATGAAGGGAATTTGTCGATCGCGGATCTATGGAAGGGGACTGGTTGACAATAGTTCCAGTTACCAAAGTGTTTCTCTCGACATCCACACCAACAGACCTACGGAGAGGATTGAAAGTTTTCAAGGCATGGATTAGGCCATATATATATTACTTAGGTTCTCATGATGTTGATCTTTTAAACTTGAACAAGCGCTGAGAAAAGACTATCTTGGACTCAGAAGCGCTTTCCCTGGAGTGAGGTGTAAAAATATAGTAAGGCGATGCGACTGGAATGCTGTGTTTGCACTTGATAGGTACCTAGAGATTGCATTGATACACGTCTGAAAAGCTTATCCCATCCCATATCAGTAATTCCAATGGAGCGGAAAGCCACTAAGGCACGTATACAAAATTTGTGGGCGAGACTTCATCATGCCAGCGATAAAAATCTGAACTGGACTTGGATTTATCAGATGAAAATGGGGGATGAGATTATGATGAGATTACATGCAGGTCTAACACGGTCAAGGTCACGTGCCTGCGGGATATGCGCAGTTAATAGTTCTAGTTATAGTTATCCTGGCAAATACTACCGATGGACTGTGAGAGTCAGACAAATGACAAACCAACCTTCTATTAGTATGATGCCATACCTGCTGTCAATGTTTGACATTCCGAGGGAAACGCCTCAAGCTCAAGATCAAAGACTCCTGAAAGCCACGAAAACTCGCAGAATTAAAATGATCTTATGAAGAGTTCCCACTGGCAGCGACCAAATTTCGAGATCTCGCTCACAAACCTAAGATATCAAGTTATAAACAATTTCCGATGGCGACAACTACCTTACAGGCATCTATTTGGTTTTTGCAAAGGAACTCTACCAATACTGGTCCAATAGACGTGAGGGGGTCTTAATTTTCTTAATGTATTTTTTTTGAGACGAAGGTTGATAATGCCAGGTAAAATGTTGTGCCAAGGACAGTACACTCACATTTCAAATGTTGAAAAGGATTCCTGCGCTGCGGGCGCGTTTGGTCACTCTGAGTCTTTGACAAGGGTGATGATGTCAACAATGAACCTTTGAACCTTCAATTGACACATTTAGGCGCATGATAATAATATAGGCAGGACTTGAACGCGTGATAATGGAACCTTACTCAAAGGGATACAAAGTTGCAAACATCAGACGCGTAGCATAATATGTACTTTATATAATAGTGATCGATTGTCATCAGTGATCACATTATCATTAGGTCTGTTTTAGGAGACTAATATGTACTGCATAGTGACAAGTATCCATATTACAAAGAAACTGTATAAAAAGTCAAGCGACGGTGGCCGCTGGCGCAATGGCTTAGCGCGGGTGCGTTCTGGTGCATAATAGCAGAATTCGGCTGTGTTCACGCAAGCAGGGACTCACTCAGGAATCCTACAGTTTGCACAAAAAAATCTCACACTATAGCGTCCGACCGTCTACGCCACAACCTCCGAGCTCTGGATCCGACCATCTACTTACTCAATCGACCCTATTCGGCTTGACAGGTGGTCACATCATAACGCTGCACTGCAAATTGTTTCAAACTTTTGTAAAAGCAGCTGAAAGCTTAATCCTACGTTATACTACGTTCTCCGCCTTGCCGCGACCCAATAAATACGGCCTAGAAATCCATGCCTTGGGAAGTTTCAACCCCTCATCCTCAGATACACCATATCAGACCTCCGCTGGTATGGATGTGGTCAACGGAAACACTTTGGAAAATCCAACTATCCCCCTGCCACAGATCCGAGATTGGAAAGGACGGCAAATTCACCTCAGTTGAATTACGACATCGGTGAAGACCGTGACGGTCGTCGAATATACAAAATATACCAGTTCCCTAATTGTAGGACGGTGTATATGGATTCGTTCAACTCTCAGAGTGTCACAATGGAGAATTGTGCCAACAATAATGTTCGACGAGTTACTCGTTCGTCTTTTCCTCTCACTTTTGTCCCCATGTACTGAGTCTGCCCATGTTATTCAGATCATCGTGCCAGTGAGTTAAACAGCGATGATATCAGACATTCGCAATCCCATGAAGCCGTCAATGGCAAGTATGCACCTTACATCTTCCATCATGCATCTTAAACATCTCTTTGTCTTCTAGGTCTTCTAACGGACTCTCCTCGCACTCGCAAGACATATATATCATTCTCCCTGGATTACGTTGTGTTATTCTCGTGCGCCAGCGTGGCTGTCGCTTGTCTAGCATTTTTCATCATGAATTTGCCTCGGTTTTCAAGCTGCGGTATTGGGGAAAGGACGTAGGCGGCCTATCTTTAAAGGTAAGAGATGCTGGTGAATATTGACTATACTAGCTGATTCTCGAAGCTAATAATGTTATTCCACAGGTGTATTTTATTTGGTTTGCATACGTTGTTGTTGTAGCTATGATTTTACTTTCTCCTTTAACACTATCTACTATCATGCGTTATCACTATCCTTTAACTGTAGATGACAAAGAAACAAATATCCGTAAATCATAAGAATCCAAAATCAAACCCCAACGAGCTTCAATGACAGCGGGGAGGGATTCGCGATGAAGGTAGTCTAAAAGAAAGAGTCAAAACATGTGAGCAAGGGTAGAAATACAACACCGAAAGGAAAACCACTGGTATGTTCATCGAGACACATAATGTGGTGACGACGCCATGTTGTAGCACTGGCTAAGAACGACCAAGTTGACTTTTTGAACGCCTGAGAGACCAAGACGCTGAGGCTCACGAGTATCGGGCTCGAGGATCTTCCGACGATATGATACTATGAGCAAGATATACCATACAATGAAAAGGTGTAAACGGACGTTCTCGAAACCATGGTTGATGGAGAGCGGTTGTCATGTAAATATTGAACAACAAAAGAAACCCAGTCACATTGCCATCATTCTGGGTGCTTTACTTTTTGCCACTGGGCGCTGCCAGAACCAACTACGCTTTGGAGGTCGTGCGTCCACTTTACTCCAGGAATTCATCTGTCTCGCTGTGGCCCGATTCTAACCGATTCACTAAGCCATTTTCACTCGGACAAGGTAAAATTTAATCCACGGACCACACTGCTGTTACTAGTGGCCTTACACAGTTCACACCGCCCCAGGAACGTTAGGAACGGGCCTAGTGTAAGAGAAAACGGAATCAGAACTACATTTAAATGTTACGACGCATTCTACGATCATTTCCCCCATCATCTTACAAGTATTCACCCATCTTACGCCAAAGAACAATTATAGCCCCCCTAAGACGTCTTGGACCTTCGCTTCTCATATTTTTGGCAGTTTCTGCCACGACAGCTGCCACGATCATTAAAATCCACGGAGATGCAGTCCAACGTCCTAACAAATCCAAGAAACCTGCCGCGTCTGTATGGATGCCACTTGAAATTATCTTTGATTTCCTGATGTCACATCGAAATGGACCATTACCTGCCCCTACGGCGGATGAAATGTTGGATTTGTTCTCAAATGCGGAAATCCCTATGGAGGAAGCAAAGGGCGTCAGACGAATCGACGGAATAATACTTCCCAGGTAATGAACAGCGCTTATCGTATCTTCATTCCGTTTTCATTTCTCCCGATAGCAACTCCCCCATGGAAGACACCCTCCAGCACATGTCTATCAGGTTCTCTAACACGCTCAGCTACTCTCTGTTTGGAGTTTACGACGGACACAACGGAGCGGCTATGAGCGACTTTTTAAGGTCTTATCTCATCTTCGCAGTCCTGGGAGAGCTAGCCCAGCTCTACTCCTCAGAGCGTGCTGCTTCGAATCCAAAACATGTCGACGTGGAAAAACGTGTCAGTTTCGTGGTAAACGACATACCAGACGGAGATCAACAATTAGAAGTCAAAGATGAGCCTGAGCTGATACCACCGCACCACGGTGTACCAGATCCCAACCCAGAAGAGGAGGTCGACCAGTCTATTAAGAAGGTATTCATAGCTTTGGATTCTCTTATTGTCGATGAAATGACAGCAGCAATATTGAACGAACGGACCTCGAAGGAAGAAGGGGTCAGGCTACTTTCACTTGCCAACGCTGGTTCCTGTGCGTTATTGGGAATCTACAATAGTTTCAAGCGCACCTTCAAGGTTGCCGTGACTGGTGATTCACGAGCCGTTCTGGGTCGACGGGTTGCATTGAAGGGGGATACCTACGCCTACGAAACACACGTCCTCAGCGAAGAGCAGAACGCGCATAATCCCCGCGAGGTTGAACGTCTTCAAGCTCCTCATCCAGGAGAGAATGTTGTTGAAAACGGACGAATACTTGGCTGGGGGATCTCACGGGCTTTTGGGGACGCGGCTTTGAAATGGAGCCGGGAGATCCAGCAACGCATTCACGAACAATACCTCGGCGACCGACCACGAGGGAATTGTTTGACCCCGCCTTACTTTACCGCAGAGCCGGAGATCACGACAACAACGATTAGAAAAGGTGACTTCGTCGTATTGGCCTCCGACGGGCTTTGGGATTGTTTGACGAACGAAGAAGTAGTGGGTTTAGTTGGAGGTTGGTTGGAGACGAGGGGTGAGGAAGTGAAGATTGGGAAGGGGCAAGGGATCGGAGAAGGAGAGATGGTGATGATACCGTTTGGGAAAGCAGGTCTTTCTGGTCGAAATGCAAAGAAAGGGTTTGGTAAAGGAAAGGGTTACGGATGGACGGAAGGTTCGGATGGTGGTACTAGCAAGGAAGTAGTCAAGGAAGACGAGAGCACGATATGGGAGCGGACAGATTTACCAGTGACGTCGTTGAAACCCGACGAAACCGAGATGTATAAGTTTTGGCGGGCGACGAAGCGGTTTGTGAACATTGATGCTAATGTTGCGGTACATTTGGCCCGAAATGCGCTTGGAGGTGCAGATAGAGACTTAACTGGGGCATTGCTCCGACTGAGGCCACCTCGATCTCGGAGATATAGGTAACAGCTACTTCGCCTTTGAGCTCGACTCCTAAGCCTTTTTTTTGTTTTGTTACAGGGACGATATATCTATACAGGTTGTCTTCTTTGATTGATGGCTCGTAAAAGCAGGAGCCGCCTTTGGGAAAATGTTAGAAAGCTGTCAGAAGAGAAGGGAGCACTGTTCGCCCACCTTGTCCCGTTTGAAGGATCATTTTATGATTGCCCAGTGACCCTCCTGGAGAGCTTCGACGTGATTTGGCTACATCCCCCAAGGTAGCGACCTTTTCTCGAAGTCATCATATTAGTGAATATACCGAAATCTACTCCCACATCGTCAACGACCGATATGAAATAAATCGCTGTCTAATTTCGTGTGATAGTAGATAGTGCACAAGGGGAAAGTAGAATGGTAGCTAGCAGCTACAGTATCCAAACCAAATAAAATATACCTGTGGAACAATATTGTTAGCCTCGAGAATCAGCTAGTAGATAATATTTGGATATTCACCGGCACTTATCTTTAAAGATAGGCCGTCTACATCCTTTCCCCAACATCGCAGTTTGAAAGCCGAGGCAGAGTTATGATGAGGAACGCCAGCCAAGCCAGCCATGAGAATATCACAACGTAGTCCACGGAGAATGATATAGAAGTCCTGCGAGTGCGATGAGAGCCCGTTTGGTGGCCTGGAAGACGAAGAGTTATTCAAGATGCTCCATAAGAGATGGTATACTAAGGTGGCTACTTACCATTGACGGCTCCATGATGATGGGACTGTGAATGTATGATTTCATCGCTGTTTACATCACTAGCACGATGATCTGAATGATATGGGCGACTTAACACATGAGAACAAGCGAGAGGAAAAGACGAACAAGTAACTCGTCGAACAAGATCATTGTTAGCACAATTCTCCATCGTGACACTGTGAGAGTTGAGCGAATCCACATTCACCGTCCTACAATTATGGAACTGGTATATATTGTATATTCGACGACCGTCTTCTTCGATGTCATCATTCAACTGAGGGGAATGTGTCGTCTTTTCCAATCTCGGGTCTGCGGCAGGTGACTGGTTGATGATAGTTGCATCTTCCAAAGTGTTTCTGTCGACCACATCCATACCAGCAGACGTCTGATATGGTGTATCTGAGGAGAGGATTGACGGTTTGAGGGCATAGCACAGTGTTATACTTCCGCCACAAGTTCAAAAAAGGCCGACGATCTACCACTGGATCTGCAGATGTATTCCCCCACCTTTAATCAATCTACAGATCTGCTCAAATTTTGATCTCCTTTCTTGTTAGACCAGGTGTAACGGTAGCTGGGTGTGTGACTACAGCTTGCGAGCGTGACTGGCGCAGCAGTGGCGAGTCTAAGAATGAAAATACATCTACAGATCCAGGCAGATCATCGGCTTTTCGGAAGTATAACATTGTGTGCTATGCCCTTCGGTGAAAATAGATACTTAACATGGGCCTTGCTCCGACTGAGCCGGCCTCGATCACGGACATATCTACTTCACCTTTGAGCTCGACGACTACTACATCAGGAAAACGTCCAGCTTGTCTTTGGCATCTTTAGCGTCTTTTCAGAGACTCCAAAGAGACCAAAGACGTAAAGCTGTGGCATCTTTGGAAAGTAAGGTACATTTCTTTGAAAGATGCCAACCTTCCTTCAAAGAAGGATTTTATCTTTCAAAGACGTGCATCTGTCTTTGCCAAGTTCATCTTTGGCAGCTTTGCTTTGTTCTTATACGTCTCAGGCAGCAGCTTTGAAATCTTAAATTAGCAAATTTGTGGGGCATTTGGACAGATAATATGGAGAATAAAGTAAATTATATTATGTAGAACAAGGGGTACATAGTTGTACTCTAGTTCAAGGCAAGAGGGATGTAAACAATTTATCTGTAGTCCAGGACATGTTCCAACTCAACCCAACTACCGACAAATCCTCGAGTACTAGAGGGCAATGGCGTGCATCCAACTGGGTTGATATTGAACACCTGCAAACATTGCAACAGTCACAGGCTGAGGCGGCCTACTAGTAGATTTAAGTCAGACTAACCTGTGGATGACATCCATGGATCACTTACCTGACAACTAATGAAAAGAATATCACCGCAAAGGAACAAAAAGCTGCCAACAATGAGTAAGTGATAGCACAACACAACGAAGTGACTTACCAGCTGCCCACAAACTTAAGATTGAGGATCACGCGGAGGACTTGGACGAGGAATGGTACTAAAAGTTTGGTCAGTATCCGAATCCAAAGTCGAAGTCATCAAAGACAAGACTTACCAATAAAAATTCATTCGATCATAGGCACTGTGACAAGTGGATTGGAGGGTGAGTTGAATAACTAGTAGAAGTAGTGAATTAAATATTGATCGATGAGCGTGAAGCCTCTGGCTGACTTACCGAGCTCAAGGCACTGGCAGCCTAGGGCGTCCGAGTCAATCCAAAGTCGAAGTCATCAAAGACAAGACTTACCAATAAAAATTCATTCAATCATAGGCGCTGTGACGAGTGGATTGGAGGGTGTGTTGAATAACTAGTAGAAGTAGTGAATTAAATATTGATCGATGAGCGTGAAGCCTCTGGCTGACTCACCGAGCTCAAGGCACTGGCAGCCTAGGGCGTCCGAGTCAATCCAAAGTCGAAGTCATCAAAGACAAGACTTACCAATAAAAATTCATTCGATCATAGGCGCTGAAGCCTCTGGCTGACTTACCGAGCTCAAGGCCCTGGCAGCCTAGGGCGTCCAAGTCAATCCAAAAAAATTCCTGTATCTGAAGTTTACGCCTACCGTGACATCCTATAAAGGATCAGATGATGTGAACAAAGATAAAAGATTAACCCAGCCGAACTATAGATGACATACCAGCATTACAGTTTGAACTGAGCAGTTCCAATGCGACTGACCTAGAGTAAGTGAACATTGAGTTACTAGAAGGTTGCAAAGAACAATCGGGGCAAGCTACAAGACATACCGCTAGTGAGTTCCTGAATAACAGCCACCGCTGAATTTTGGCATAGGGCACTCTCAGAAAAATGCAGTTGCAACGACTCGGAGGTGGTGGGAGGATTGTGGTGGTTGGAAAGAAAGCTGTTATCGGTTTGATCAATTGAATATCATGATCAACAAGGTCACATGAATTTCGGACTTTGAACAGGCTTACAAGTACTCGAGATAACAATTTGATTACACGAACGAGAGAGTAAACAATTTATAATGCCCTATTCATCATCCGAAACCAAGATGTACTCAGGGATATCAGCCATCGTAGCCTCCGAACTTGCTTGCGACAAAGCAGACTGACTTCTGCCCTTCTTCTTTCTCCTGCTCGCATTCAGAACCTCATTGGCCGCCTCGAAGATCGGGACCCAGTGCTTTTCAACCGAAAAGTTCTCAATGGTTTTTTTGTATTGTCCTGCATTGAGCACCCGAACATCCTCACCATTTTTCCTCTTAATATTGTCACCATAGATATCACCTGAGAAATGACCAATGGTAGACTTGTCATCCGAGTTGATAAATTTCCCTTGCTTCCAAAATTTGAATGCATGCTCGACCTGCATTAAATTCAATGCATAACTGAGATCTAGAAAGAAGATAAGACATACCGCTTGCAAGGATAATACCAAAGCACCACCTGGCAGCTCCAATTTGTCAAGCTCGTGTGGATCAGGAATCTCGTCGTACTCGGCAAAGTAAGCATGCGCCAACGTATACATAATGAGTTCGTTTTGAAAGCATCCCTGAGAAAATTGTTGTGTGAAGAAAAGTAATGAAATTTTCAACAGAAAAAACCCACCTTCTTTGAGACTTTGCCGCTTATTTCATCCACATTCCACTCCCGCCAGTGAAATGGGGCAGTAGGCGGGTCACCTTGAATTTCTGTAAAAAGCTCAACAAAATCTTTCATGTCAGTGTCGCCCTTCTCAAATTCAGCCTCTTCAAGCATCCTTTTTACAGCGTTGCTGGCATGAGTAAGGAAGCCGTTCCGCCAGTTACTGAGGCGATATGCAACCTAGGTAGTGGATTAACGAGGAGATCCGAGTCAGCAACCGGATGTATATCTTACAAGGCCACACCACACGTCATCATTTTTGACGATGTGATTTTCTTCCGGAAAAACCTTGTTCACGAGGCTTTGTATTTGCTTGTAGGTGAGTCCGGCCCAAGCTTCAACTGTCCCTGCTTTCATTTTTACCAATGGAACAAGGGAATTGGTGAACATGTCAGACGCTCCGAGAGGAAGGTGGGTGAGTTTCCACTTGGCTGCGCCTCCCCGTTGAGCTTTTTTGGTAGACTGTACCATTGGCTTTGAGTTGGTGATCTTGATTGTATTTAGCTATTTTCAAGTCAGCCTCATGATGTTGGTCGAAATAAGGTTAATAACCATACCAGGATTTTTTTGTTACCTTGTTTCAAACCTGAAATGGCCTTGCGCTCCAAATCGTCGGTCTCCTCATCATGGACGAGCCCTCCAGGTTGGACCATTGAGTCGTCCTCTTCGTCAGCCTGGGAATGTGAGGCTGAAACACGAGAGGAACTTGAATTCCATCCAGGGAGGAGAGCAGAGTTGCCTTGAGGACCCTTCACCTTTTTGTTGGTTTTTGGATTGAGCGCATCCCTGTCCGTGCTTATCAGCCTAAAATCAGTGTAGGAGACTGCAATAAGCTCACCAGTCATCAGCCTTGCGCTTCCCATCAAATCGAGCAGTGGTGGTAAGTGAAGCAGGCACTGCGGAGCCAACATGTCGAGCAGCGCGGATGTCCACACGGGAAGGTTTGGGTTCCTTGCCTTTCTTGGATTTCTTAGGCTTATCGTCTTCCTCATCTTCCAACTCTAAGTCTGAGCCCTCAACTTCGCTCTCACCATCATCAGCCTCAACAGGTGGTGGCGAATATTCATCACCAGTGCTTGTATCTGGATCCTCTGCATCGACCGGGTCAGATGCCTTTGGCTCCAAGAAACTGGCTGGAAAATCATGATAAGACGATGTGCATCAGTATGTCTCATCTCCATCTCAGAAAATAAGTAAATTTGACTAGACTCACCCCGATTAGTGCCTTCAGTAGCTGTAGGTGGCACAGTGTGGCCCGGATGATACTGGGCATGCCCCATGGAATTGCAATTGGAAGCACGACGGTCTATGTCCTCCTTCCGAAGCCGGTCCTCGATCTGAGCGGCCTGCTGGATTTTCTGCACCTTGTCCCAATCTTTTTCCTCTCGAATACGGGTCTCTTCTGCATGCACCTTCTCCATCTCTTGAGGTGATCGATGTTTTTGCCTAGCGTCATTGACCACTTTGCCTGGGTGGCTGCCTTTGTTGGTATTGCGGGTTCGGATTATTGACTGGAATTTGGAGAGCGACTTGCCAGATTCAGGCTCCATGATAATGGTTATCGATGAATATGGAGGTGTCCGTTATTTTCCGGTTTGTTTGGTGAGCCTCATTTGCTCCCGTGAACACTGACTGTCCTCCTGACTCGTCTCTAGTTCCTTGTGTTTTTCACACAACTCAATTATCCTCAATGCCTCGAACGATCAGACCTCGAAGTATTCCCTGTCCAGTTGCGTCTTGCAAGAATAGCTTTACAACGTGCGGTGGCCTTACAAACCATCTAAGGGTACACTCTGCTCCCAAGCGGCGACATATACCAGAGAACCGAGGTGCACCTCCGAGTCCTGAACCCGCATCCAGTCATGACCAGAGTCCTCCCGGAGAACCCATGGACACTGAAGGAGCAGAACCTCAACGGAATAGAGGCGAAAGGGTGCAAATTCACCCGCTGATCAATGGTGCGTCATTATTCAAGTTTGGAATTATTATCTTTTTACTTATAGTTTTTTAGGTCTTTGTTGTGACGCTAATGGCAATTTCTTGCCTGGTGGGGCGCCTCCGCCGCCTTGGGACCGTCCTGCTGCAGACAACTTTTCGCCATTTGCAAATCGCGCAGAATTTGAGCTCGCTGACTTGCTTTTTCGTAAAAACCAAATGTCAGCATCCAACATCAATGAGCTCCTACAAATTTGGGCTGCGACGTTGCCAGAAGATCAAGATCCGCCATTTGTCAATAAACAGGACCTATATAACACAATTGATGCTATTGAGGTTGGAGACGCACCCTGGAACTCATTTTCAGTCTCTTTCCAGGGCGAGATTCCAGAAGACGACAGAACCCCTTGGAAACATGCCATGTATGATGTTTGGTTTCGAGATCCACAAATTGTGCTCCACAACCAACTTGGGAACACCGACTTTGCCACTGAGATCGATGTTGCCCCCAAGGAAGTGTATGATGAGAATGATACGAGGTGTTTTACTGACTTTATGTCTGGAAACTGGGTATGGCGGCAGGCGGTATGGTGTTATTGTTATTTTATTATTTCCAATCTCATCATTTCTCTTTAGGATAAAATTGCAGACAACCCTCAAAATCATGGCGCGACATTTTGTCCTATTATCCTTGGTAGTGATAAAACCACAGTTTCGGTGGCGACAGGGCAAAATGACTACTATCCCTTATACATGTCAAACGGAATGGTCCACAACAATGTCCGTTGTGCTCATCGTAATGCCTTGACGTTAATTGCATTCCTCGCCATTCCTAAGAGTAAGTTCTTCCCTTTTTCAATTCTGCAATTGCAGCTGACATAAATCAAAGCTAATAAAGAGCATGAAGACTCTGATGAGTTCCGAAAATTCCGCCGCCAATTGTTTCATTGTTCAATCAATCGCATCCTTCAATCATTGCGACCGGGCATGGAGAAACCTGAAATTGTACGCTATGGAGATGGATATTATAGGAGGACGATATATGGACTTGGTCCATATATAGCTGATTATCCCGAGCAAGTTCTCCTGGCCTGCATTGTTCAAAATTGGTGTCCACGGTGAGGATGGTCTTATCTTGAACTGAATTCAACCAGTCTTATTCCAACTCCAAGGTGCGATGCTCCCTGGGATAAGCTCGATGAAGGTGGTGGTCGGAGAACTCATGAGCTCACCAAAGCACTCTTCGAGGCTCTAGGAACAAAGTCACTGTGGTACAACTATGGGATTGTTGATGGAATAATGGTAAGTCAATCATACTTATTGTTACTTGATCTAACTTCCTCATTTTTGCTAGCCATTTACTCATGGTTTTCCACGTGCCAACATACACGAATTACTCTCGCCAGACCTTCTTCATCAAATCATCAAAGGAACATTCAAAGACCACCTTGTTACTTGGGTTACTCAGTATATTGAAGCGGTGTACCCCACTGCTGAGGCAAAAAAAATATTGGCTGATATAGATCGCCGGTGTGTCCCTTCTCGCTTGCTTGATTAGTTAAATATCTGATCATAAAGGATAGGATTGCTGCAGCTCCCTCCTTCCCAGGTCTGCGTCGCTTTCCTGAAGGCCACAGATTCAAACAGTGGACGGGCGATGACTCTAAGGCTCTCATGAAGGTAGTTCCTGTCTTCTTATATTGACAAACAAATGTTGACATTACCAATCCTAGGTTTATCTTCCTGCAATTTCCGGCCATGTACCACCTCAGATGGTCCACACAATTAGCTCCTTCTTAGAGTTTTGTTACCTTGTGCACCAATCTGTTATTGATGAAGATGATCTAGTCGCCATCGATGCTGCCGTTTCAGCCTTCCATCGCGACCGAGTTGCCTTTGATCTCGTTTGTCCAGATGGATATTCTCTTCCACGTCAACATTCACTCATACATTATACGCATATGATCAAAGAATTCGGCGCCCCGAATGGCCTCTGTTCATCAATTACAGAGTCCAAACACATTAAGGCAGTGAAGGAGCCCTGGCGTCGTTCGAGTCGTTTCGAAGCTCTTGGGCAAATGCTGGTCACTAACCAGAGACTGGACAAGCTGGCAGCAGCTCGTGCAGATTTTCGGGCTCGTGGGATGCTTAATACCCCACTTTTCGGTGAAATTGAAGTTACCGCACCAGGACCACCACCGCCACCTGATGAGGACGATGATGGACATGCTGTGGATGACGATGTCCTTGGGGAGGTTGTTCTGTCCCAAAAACCTCGTGAGTGCTTCCAGGTTGTGCTCAAATTGCTTTTCCAGCCTGACATCATTTTTACAGTCCCCAAATTGCCACGCAATGCAGTACAGCTTGGTGCTCATATTGGCATCCTCCACCTCCATGAACTTATCTCGTGATTCCTCTACGAGCAAGAAAACCCAGAAGACGACACTCCATTGGACGATATTCCTCTTGACCAGTGTCCAGCTGTCAGTGGGAAGGTCCATGTCTTTCCATCCGCGGTGTCGACTTATTATGCGCCGAGTGATAAGTCAGGCATCCGTGGTTTGTTCAGGGAGCGCATTCGTGCCGTCGATTCATGGCGCAAGGGACCCGGAAGACATGACACGGTTTTTTTGTCGGGAGACCCTGACCTTGAGGGATTTCGTGGGCTTCTTGTTGCTCGTGTTCGGTTACTGATGTCTGTTGTTCATAATAAGGTAACCTATCCTTGTGCACTTGTTTCATGGTTTTCGGCAGTAGGAGATGACCCATGTCCTGATACGGGGATGTGGAAAGTCGAGCCTGATTTTGATTCAACAGGCGGTCGTGCGATGGCCGTTGTCCACCTCAACACTATCCTGCGCAGTGCGCATTTAATGGGTGTCGCTGGCCACAGCTTTGTCCCTCCAGAGCTGAAGTTTTTTAATAGCTTAGATGCTTTTCGGGAGTTCTATGTAAATAAGTACATAGATCATCATTCACACGAAATTGCTTTTTAAATTTTATAGCTTTGGCTGGGCACTCTGAAGATACTAAAGATCACTCCTTTCACTAAAGATGCTTGATACTTCACAAAGCCACTGAGACATCCCTCGTAAAGACGAAGATGTATTCCTGAAGACAGAGAGGTGCCAAAGATGTATCAGAGATGAACAAACCTGAGAGAAGATACCAAAGCCACGGGTATCAAAGACAAAGACGCCAAAGACAAATTGGACGTTTTCCTGATGTAAGCCTTTTCTTTTTGTTTGGTTACAGGACAATATATCTATTCAAGTTGTCTTCTTTGATTCACCAACCCTGTCCCGTTTGAAAGAGCATATCATGATTGCCTGGTGCCTCTCCTGGAGAGCTTCGGCGTGATATGGCTACATCCCCAAACTAGGGAGCTTTGCTCGAGCTCGTCATATTAGTGAATATACCGAAATCTACTCTCACATTGTCAACAACCGATATAAATAAAATTGCTGTCTAATTTCGTGTGATAGTAGATAGTGTACAAGGGGAAAGTAGAATTGTAGCTAGTAGCTACAACAATATTGTATGCAAGCCAAATAAAATACACCTGTGGAATAATATTGTTAGCCTTGAGAATCAGCTAGTAGACAATATTTGCATATTCACCGGTACCCCTCATCTTTAAAGATAGGCCGCCTACATCCTTTCCCCGATACCACAGCTTGAAAGGCGAGGCAGAATTATGACGAAGAACGCTAGGCAAGCGACAGCCAAACCAGCCCACGAGAGCATCACAACATAGTCCATGGAGAATGGTATATAGGTCCTGCAAGTGCGATGAGAGTCTGTTTGAGGGACTAGAAGACGGAGGGATGTTGAAGATACTTCATAAGAGGTGTAGTAAGGTGGCTACTTACCATTTACGACTGCAGGGGACTGCAGATGTATGATTTCATCGCTGTTTGGCTCACTAGCACCATGATCTAAATGACATGGGCGACTTAGTACATGAGGACAACAGTGAGAGGAAAAGAAAGACGAACAAGTAACTCGTCTAACATTATCGTTTGCACAATTTTCCATCGTGATACTGCGAGAGTTGGGCGAATCCATAATCACCGTGCCAAAATTATGGATGTGATATATCTTGTGTATTTGACGACCGTCTTCATCGACGTTATAATTCAATTGAAGGGAATTTGTCAATCTCGGATCTATGGCAGGGGACTGGTCGACGATAGTTCCAGGTACCAAAGTGTTTCTGTCAACCACATCCATACCAACCCGACGTCTGATATGGTGTATCTGAAGAGAAGATTGAAGGTTTTCAAGGCATGGGTTAGGTCACGGTCCTATATATTAGGTCCTACATCCAAAGTACATCGCAACAAGCGTGAGATGTCCAAGTGGTTGACCAATGACGAAGGTCTTTCCACGCGTAACGCATCCCGCTGACACGCCCTAAACCAGTCTGACCATGGGGGTCAGTGACTGCAAACAACCGTGACCCTACCACAGTCACTGATGTAATAGTACTAATACTATTAGACGTGCGGCGACCATTGGGTGACCGTAAGCGGCGATGCACAAATATCGTCAAGGATGTGATGTAAAAGAAGTGATTGATAAGCTGGTTTGGCAGTACCACGTGATGAGAAAAGTCATGGTCGTTTCACAGTTTACATTCTCATCATAGCGCAGCGTAGATTAGAATAAGGATTTTGAACAACTTGCAGCGGAAAGCACGTGACAAACCACCTACCATCATTGTTGACCCAGACAACGATGACAGGTCTTTGTCCTTCTCTCCGTCGCATCGCGATTCGGGCAAGACGCGCCGTCGCTTTTTCGGGTGCATCTACGCACCCTTCTCTTCGTTTTTACCCACCCTCCACACCCTTTTCACCTGCACAAATATTGGAATATTTGCTACTCCATGCTACAAAATATCCATTTCGGCATATGCTTTCATATTCTGACCTTCACAGGGTAAAGAAGATAAGTACCTAATTTAATAGTTACCGACGATTATTACTGCATGGAGTGGTTCAACCCGCCCACCCATCGCAGCGTTTGTTCGGACACCCTGGTTAGGTCAGGATCCGAGAGCATGTGTCGGGGAAGTGCTTCGCACTTTCACCCACCATGTGTTAAGTTCGAGGACTCTATTCCGGAGTTTCGGACGGAGTAACGGACGGAGTACCGGAACGGAGTCACGGAAAGGATAGGACTTAGCCTCAGCTTATGTGCTGTGCTACCCAGAACCTTCGTGTCCTAATTTCGGAGTAAGACGGAGCGGAACGGAACCGGAAGTTGCAAAGAACTTAGAGGAAGACCAAGAGTGGGAAACTAAGTCGATATTCGAACTGAGGAAAACATACAAGTTTCGAGTACTTAAATATAAAAGGAATAGCATCCGAAATATAAAATATAAATATAAATGCTGCGTTCTGCTCCCGGAAGGTCCTGCATTCTTGGGGTGAATAATCCATAGCTGGTGTGCTGACTGATGGTGGGAAAGTGATGACAAAGAAATAGTTGTTATGACAAAGGTGTGGTAAGGTGTTTGGGATATCGTCGGAAGAGTCGGAGTGATACGGAGAGGTCTCGGAGTCGGATGTAGGAGGAGTAGAGTCGGAGACAAGGGAAAGTACTGGAATGGAGTACGGACTACCGGAAACAACTCCGTCGGAGTCGGACCGGAGTAACGTGTGACGGAATGTAACACCATGCTCCTCTCTGCTACTAGTATGCTTTGCATCCTCATAAATCCTGCCACAGGATTCACCTCCACTTAACGCGGAAGCTGAGAGTGCTGTCAAAGTCAATGAGTCATTGACTAGTTGACTACAGTTGCGGACAACCAAACACGACAATTTTGATACCCCGAATTATGCACACTGCCACAAACATTCAGAATAGTCAAAAACTGCTGAAACATGTATATTGCACCCTAATGAACATATTTCTACGTGCCGATTTCCTTAGATCGAAAATTTTGGGCCGATAAACCCCAAAAATTGGCCACCCCCCTCAAAAAAATTGGGAAAAATGTGAGAAATGCTAAATCAAAAGCGCTCGATGGGATAAACATGATTATGTTTGCTGATTTGGGTTTAGACTAAGGGTTGTGGCAGAAAAAATGGAACAAAATACCTGTGACACTCTGTGACATCGGTAAAAGTATGCGATTTTTGGCTTTCACGTGACATTTCTCAACATTTCATTTCTGCATCCCAGTCTTCGTCTTTCCAAGTAGCCTTTATTTTCTCTATCTCTCTCTCTTGTTGATATTGTTTAAAACCATGATGTGCCACTGTGGCAGTATACTACTTAGTAGCCAGTATGGTCATGTTTTAAATTCTTGACATGGTAGGCTGTTGTCATGTTGATCCTCAAAACTTGAACTCTAACATTTATTAGAGTTTGCTTGCAAGCCAAGAGTACTAAGAACAGTAGGTTATCTCCGCTTCAATGTCCTCTACAAGAAAAACACCAAATTCCAACTCCGACTAAGTGTGTATTATTACTATCAATATGAAAACAAGTGTAATGATACCCTACCAACACAATCCAGCGATCTAACGCTGCCACATGGGCTGTTAGGAAACAAAAACAACATTGACAGGTTTCTAATAGAGCAATGATGTTGACTGATGCCATTCTGAACTGAGGTAGCATACATTTTTTTACAACTTTTGGTCCAAAAAAATTGGCCACCCCAAAGGGTCATGGGAGAAACTTCGGAGACATGTTTTTTGACGTATTTCAACAGGACCCTGGGCAATAGGCCAAGAGGCAGGGTCCCAGATTTCAACTTTTTGTCTGGACAGGGCATCGCGATTCAGTGTGATTCTTGTCCGGATTGCACCTAGGATCCCAAGATTTTCCAAAAAAATGTCTGGATTGTTGACCTAGCTATTTTTTGGCCCAAATTTTGTCCGGACTGGTAGATTAAGCCTCCTAGGCTCAAAAAAGGTCTGTACTGCTCTTGCCCGCCTCAAAAAGTACAATTCTGGCTTGGAATAAGCATATCCTAGCATTTACGAGTAAACAAAACTATTTTCCTATTCAATATTTCCACCCTGCTTTCAAAACAATTTAATAGCAGCATGAAAAGTACAGGCACTTCGTCCATAATAAGAGAGCAGTTGACTGAAAGGAGCTAAAGGTTTCTGGGTCAGGAATGCCTAACTGAGAGATGCGAATCTTTGTTTTATAAAAATTATCATGATTATTTTACTAAGTCCATGCTCAACAGACTACACCATACTATAGCATATTAGTAGCCTAAAATTTGTCCGGATAGGCAACTAGCCTAGCACAAATTCCCCAAACTTGTCTGGATTCCGGCACTGGCTGCCCAAAAAATTTCGGCAAATCTTGTCCGGATTGACCCTAGCCGTCCGTCAAAAAAGCTCGAATCCTGTCCGGATTCGGACCCTGCCTCTTGGCCTATTGCCCAGGGTCCTATTTCAACCCGCTGAATCCAAATCTGAAATCAGTTTGTCCCGAAAAACTTCCCGATCGTGAGATATCAAAATTGTCGTGTTTGGTTGTCCGCAACTGTAGTCACTGACTTTGACTAGTCGTCATGACCTGACTTTCGACTTTCAGTCACGACTGTCCAAACTTGGTCCAAACACTGCCCTAAACCGTAACCGGGAAATGAAACGAATTTGAGCAGATCTGTTGATTGATTGATTACCATAAGTTTCGTAACGTTATGTTATGAATTATTTGTTACCTATGTTATGAATTATTTGTTTTGACTGAATTGGGTTATGATTTCTTTTTCCCACCGAAGAGATCTTATAACCCGATGATATCGACGTCCACTGATGACTGTAAGACGAATTTTTGTTGCGTTTCCGCTCAACGGCCTCAATGCCTGTCGAACCAACGAAAAACAAGATTAAGAGGCGGACAAACAGGTGTGAAGATCACGGTACGGCCCGACCCAGAAATCCATGCCTTGGGAAGTTTCAACCCCTCATCCTCAGATACACCATATCAAATGTCCGCTGGTATGGATGTAGTCAACAGAAACACTTTTGAAAATCCAAATATCGTCAGCCAGTCCCCTGCCACAGATCCGAGGTTGGAAAAGACGGCAAATTCCCCTCAGTTGAATTATGACATTGGTGAAGACCGTGACGGTCGTCGAATATAAAAATATACCAGTTCCCTAATTGTAGGACGGTGTATATGGATTCGTTCAACTCTCAGCGTGTCACAATGGAGAATTGTGCCAACAATAATGTTCGACGAGTTACTCGTTTGTCTTTTCCTCTCACTTTTGTCCCCATGTACTGAGTCTGCCCATGGTATTCAGATCATCGTGCCAGTGACTCGGAGTTAAACAGCGATGATATCATACATTCGCAATCCCATGCAGCCGTCAATGGCAAGGATGCACCTTACATCACCTTCCGTCATGCATCTTAAACATCTCTTTGTCTTGTAGGTCTTCTAACGGACTCTCCTCGCACTCGCAAGACATATATATCATTCTCCGTGGATTACGTTTTGATATTCTCGTGCGCCAGCTTGGCTGTCGCTTGTCTAGCATTCTTCATCACGAATTTGCCTCGGTTTTCAAGCTGCGGTATTGGGGAAAGGACGTAGGTAGCCTATCTTTAAAGGTAAGAGATGCCGGTGAATATTGACTATACTAGCTGATTCTGGAAGCTAATAATGTTATTCCACAGGTGTATTTATTTGGTTTGCATACGTTGTTGTAGCTATGATTTTACATTCTCCTTTGACACTATCTACTATCATGCGTTATCACTATCTTTGACTGTAGATGACAAAGAAACAAATATCCGTAAATCATAAGAATTCAAAATCAAACCCCAACGAGCTTCAATGACAGCGGCGAGGGATTCGCGATGAAGGTAGTCTAAAAGAAAGAGTCAGAACATGTGAGCAAGGGTAGAAATACAACAGCGAAAGGAAAACCACTGGTAGGTTCATCGAGACACATAATGTGGTGACGACGCCATGTTGTAGCACTCGCACTAAGAATCTTACTAAGAACGACCAAGTTGACTTTTTGAACGCCTGAGAGACCAAGACGCTGAGGCTCACGAGTATCGGGCTCGAGGACCTTCTGACGATATGATACTATGAGCAAGATATACCATACAATGGAAAGGTGTAAACGGACGTTCTCGAAACCATGGTTGATGGAGAGCGGTTGTCGTGTAAATATTGAACAACAAAAGAAACCCCAGTCACATTGCCATCATTCTGGGTGCTTTACTTTTTGCCACTGGGCGCTGCCAGAACCAACTACGCTTTGGAGGTCGTGCGTCCACTTTACTCCAGGAATTCATCTGTCTCGCTGTGGCCCGATTCTAACCGATTCACTAAGCCATTTTCACTCGGACAAGGTAAAATTTAATCCACGGACCACACTGCTGTTACTAGTGGCCTTGCACAGTTCACACCGCCCCAGGAACGCTAGGAACGGGCCTAGTGTAAGAGAAAACGGAATCAGAACTACATTTAAATGTTACGACGCATTCTACGATCATTTCCCCCATCATCTTACAAGTATTCACCCATCTTACGCCAAAGAGCAATTATAGCTCCCCTAAGACGTCTTGGACCTTCGCTTCTCATATTTTTGGCAGTTTCTGCCACGACAGCTGCCACGATCATTAAAATCCACGGAGATGCAGTCCAACGTCCTAACAAATCCAAGAAACCTGCCGCGTCTGTATGGATGCCACTAGAAATTATCTTTGATTTCCTGATGTCACATCGAAATGGACCATTACCTCCCCCTACGGCGGATGAAATGTTGGATTTGTTCTCAAATGCGGAAATCCCTATGGAGGAAGCAAAGGGCGTCAGACGAATCGACGGAATAATACTTCCCGGGTAATGAACAGCGTTTATCGTATCTTCATTCCGTTCTCATTTCTCCCGATAGCAACTCCCCCATGGAAGACACCCTCCAGCACACGTCTATCAGGTTCTCTAGCACACTCAGCTACTCTAGGGACTTAACGGGGGCATTGCTCCGATTGAGGCCACCTCGATCCCGGGAATATAGGTAACAGCTACTTCCCCTTTGAGCTCGACGACTAAGGCTTTCTTTTTCTTTGTTACAGGGACGATATATCTATTCAGGCTGTCTTCTTTGATTGATGGCTTGTAAAAGCAGGAGCTGCCTTTGGGAAAAAGTTGGAAAGCTGTCAGAAAGAGAAGGGAGCATTGTTCGCCCACCCTCTCCCGTGTGAAGGAACATATTATGATTGCCTGATGAATCTCCTGGGGGGGCTTCCACGTGATTTGGCTACATCCCCGAACTAGCGACCTTTGCTCCAGCTCGTCATTTTAGTGAATATACTCCCACATCGTCAACGAGCGATAGAATCGCTGTCTAAGTTCGTGAGATAGTAGGTAGTGTACCAGGGGAAAGCTGAATCGTGGCCAGTAGCTACGACAATGTGTATACCAACTCAATAAAATACACCTGTGGAATAATATTGTTAGCCTCGAGAATCAGCTACTAGTCAATATTTGGATATTCACCGGCACCCCGATAGGCCGCCTATATCCTTTCCCCAATACCGCAGCTTGAAAGCCGAGGCAGAGTTATGATGAAGAACGCTAGACAAGCGACAGCCAAGCCAGCCCACGAGAACCTCCTAACGTAGTCCATGGAGAATGGTATATAGGTCCTGCAAGTGGGAGGAGAGTCCGTTTGGGGGCCTAGAAGACAAAGGGATATATTGAAGATGCTTCACAAGATGGTGTACTAAAGTGACTACTTACCATTGACGGCTGCATGGAATTTCGAATGCATGATTTCATCGCTGTTTAACTCGCTAGCACGATGGTCTTATTAAATGACATGGGCGACTTAGTACGTGAGGATAGAAGTGAGAGGAAAAGACGAACAAGTAACTCGTCGAACAACATCATTGTTAGCACAGTTTTCCATCGTGACACTGTCAGAGTTGAGTGAATCCACAATCACCGTCTTATAATTATGGAACTGGTATATTTTGTATATTCGACGACCGTCTTCGTCGATGTCATCATTCGGGGAATGTGTTGTCTTTTCCAATCTCGGATCTGCGGTAGGAGACTGGTTGATGATAGTTGCATCTTCCAAAGTGTTTCTGTCGACCACATCCATACCAGCCGATGTCTGATATTATGTACCTGGGGGAAATTGAATGCTTTGAAAGCATAGTTTACTGGGCCGTATTTAAAGTTGGGTCGCGGTCAAGGAGCAACAGAAGAAACAAAGTTATCAGGTCACGTGCAAAGATTCCAAACCTTACCCTCACGCTAACTTAGTAACGGTATATTATAAGAAAGGGGCGCTGCACATCCGCCGTAACTTAAGTCGGAAGATTAGCTATGAGATTAGATACCCGATTGGGTCGCGGTCAAGGAGCAACAGAAGAAACAAAGTTATCAGGTCACGTGCAAAGATTCTAAACCTTACTCTCACGCTACCTTACACTGCTGGAAGGGGAATATTCTGCGGCGCGCAGAATCTTTGCAGAATGAATTGCAAGATCATAAAATTCTCTATATGGTAGAATGATTAATTCTTAATTAATTCTGCCGAGACGTAGAAGACAATTAGAATTTAGTGAGAATTTTGAGTTCTGCCTTAATTCCGCATTTCGCAGATTTTTTCCTTCTGCACCAGTTTTGAAACAATTAGAATCTAGTCAGAATGTAAAATTCTACCTAAATTTAGCTGAATGCAGAATGTATCCTTCTGCAATAATGCAAAATGATATGAGAATTTTTCGTTCTGCAATTTGTAGAATGTATCATTCTGGATGGATTCTGCAGAACATGATCAGAAATTTTGATTC
>MU130363.1:0-150392 GCA_015039465.1 Phlegmacium glaucopus
ATCCCAAACACCTTACCACACCTTCGTCATAACAACTATTCCTTTGTCATCACTTTCCCACTATCAGTCAGCACACCAGCCATGGATTATTCACCTAAGAATGCAGGACCTTTTCCGGGAGCAGAACGCAGCACTTATATTTATATTTTATATTTTGGTTGCAATTCCTTTTATATTTAAAGTACTCGAACTTGTATGTTTTCCCTTAGTTCGAATATCAACTTTGTTTCCTCCTCTTGTTCATCCTCTAAGTCACTGAGGTCTTCCGTCTTATTACTTCTTCTTCCGTTCCGAAATCAGGACACCTTAGGAGCTGGGCGGCACAGCACACACACTGAGGCCAACGTCCTTTCCGGGTTACTGTTCCAGTTCCGTTCCGGAGTAACTCCGACGTGACTTCCTTGTTTTAAACTTAACAGTCTTCCCTTTCAGAGTGAATCGAACAAGGCAGTCGCCACTGGCCATGGTCCGCAATATTCCATGATTTGCTGTGGTCATGTCTCGAGCCTGCGTTACCTCGTAAGTCCAGAAGACTTTCCGGTCTTTAAGCAGGTGAGACAATGTCCCAGAGTCGAGAAGATTTGCTAATGTTTTTCCAGAGAAAAAACCAGCAAAATCGGCTGCGGTGGGGTGATGATCAATTGAGGCGCAAGATAAGTCGCCTATGTAGGTATTGCATGTCGACGACGGATCTTTAACAGGAGCAGAGGTAGTAGAGGAGGACGCAGTGCGATCTGAGGAACTGGAAGAAGTTGAGACAGCAGCTAATTCTGGTGTTTTCGCTTTTCCTTTGGGTTTTGATGCCTGACCTTTTCCTTCCATTCCTCCACCTTTAGCAAAGCAATGGTCTCTATCATGCGACTTCCCCCCGCAATTCGAACAAAGAATGCCCAGAGGGTTTTTGTCATGTTTTCGGATCGAATTTGGATCTCCTGCATGATTGCAGTACTCTGATCCAGGGCCAGATTTCGAGGGCTTGGAAGATTCAATCCATTGACATTCCAAAACTAGCCAACTGATTATACGATTCAGCAGAGTGTCATGAGGAGCAGGGACCACAGCGATGGCTTGACTGTCAACAAAGTCTTGGTTGATTTGTGTGAGGAGCATCTGGAAATGAAGCCAAGACCCGTTTGAAGGAAGACCTCGAATAATTGAATGAACCATCTCGTATTCGGTGTAAGGTACCCCCATCTCTATGAAGCGTATACGCCCAGTCTTGAATTCTCCTAAGTATCTCTCCAGATCACGATGATCCTTGAGTTTTACGTTTGACAGGCGATCGCGAAGATCAAGCTGCGACATAACATCCTTACGACTGTAGAGTCCTTTTAAGGTTTCCCAAACACTTCGAGCGGTGACTGCTACGCCATGAGGTAGCAGGGCGAGAGTAACAGGAGTGATTCGACGTTCAACGATGGTACGTGCTCTTGAGTCTGACTTCCACCATTCTCGAAACGCAGCAATATCTTCAGCAGATGACATTGCAGTGGGAACTGCGGGTTGAGGCTCAATTGGGAAAGGAGAGTAGATGTCGGCATCGCCTTCAACGTGTCCCCAGTACCCTTCACCTTGAAGAACCTGACTGATTCCTCTTTTCCAGGCCTCATAATTTGATGGTCCAACGAGCAATTCAATATGGTCGAGTTTAATCGTGGACATGATGTATGTGCAAATATATGCGTGAATTTGTTGACAGAATATGAAAACAGAACACGAAGTAGGCTTTATGAGCTCTAAAGAATTGTCGATGGAGAGTCTAGGCAATTTGAATATATGCGCGAATGCAGAGAAGTAAGATTGCTCTGAAGTGAGCGAGTTGTTCCAAGCGATATCACAAGCGATGTCACCTAGACTTATGGATAATTATGTCGCTTGATTTAGCAAGCGGGGCCCATAACCTCTTGAAGTCTAGGTGAAGTAATCTCAGTGTTAAGGTCGATATGACGGTGAACAACTAATCATTATGTACCTAGATGAAGTAATCTAGGTAGTGTAAACAAGCGAGTAAGTTATAATGTACAAGGTAGTGGGAGAACACAATGGTCTTACCTCAGTGTTAAGGTCGATATGACGGTGAACAACTGAGGTAAGAAAGATGCGAATGCGAATTTATGTACGAAATCTAAGGCGTCTACACGAACAAATATGAAATGGGGTGGCGCGACGTGACGCGTGAAATCATGTGATGGGACGAATACGAACAGGATAAACCTTGGATAAACCGTAGATTGCTTTTTGATCCTTCGATGTCGGAAGGCTGAATCACACGTGCACTTTGCCCCCCCCAGTGGTGGTTCAATTTGAAGAGATCTCTCTTCCTTTTATACACCTCACCATCCACCCAGTGTTTACTAGCAAAATGGCCTTTGCAGACTCACATGGTACCCGTTCCATCTTCTACGGAGCCGTCATAAACCCCATCAGCCTTACCTGCTACTCTATTTTACCACAATGTTTGCTTTCTATCGATCCATCTGGAAGAATTGAATGGATGATCGGTAACATAGAAAGACATGAACTTCAAGAAACTTTAACATCGAAAGGATGCGTCGACATTGATATCGTAATTTTGGGGGATGGACAGTTCCTTATGCCAGGATTCATCGATACGCATACGGTACTTCTGATTGCAAGAGATTTGTATACCTAACCCTATCTCCTTGCATAGCACGCGCCTCAATTTCCAATCATGGGGACGTCAGTCGTTTTATCTTCCTGTCATTATCATTCGTTTCTGAAAAGAAGCCTTCATGCGTCCAGGGGTAATCAGTATGTGCTACTTGAGTGGCTGAAGACACTCGTTTTTCCTATGGAGCGTCAGTTCAAGAACGAGCATTTTGCACGAAAGGCGTACGAGTCGGTCGTTAGACGTATCCTCGATTTTGGGGTATAGTTCAACATTTGAAATTTTAACCCTACATAACTAACTTTTTTATGTCCAGACTACGACCTGTTGTTACTACAGTACTCTTCATCTTGACGCAACCAAGATTTTAGCCGACATAACTCACGCGTACGGCCAACGTGCATTTATCGGCGTAAATACATACGCATTTTTTTCTACATCAAAGGCTTATCTGGGCTTATCATCACTTTATAGAAATGTAACATGAACCGCAATTCACCAGACGACTACATTGAACCATCCACCGAGGTATCTGTGGAGAATACCCACTCACTTATATCCTATATCCGTGGCCTTGACCATCACTCTAATCACCCTGGTCAAGAACCTCTAGTCCAACCCGTCCTCACACCGCGTTTCGCCCTTAGCTGCACTGAAGACCTCCTCACTAGCTTATGTTCTCTCGCCGCTTCAGACCCTACTCTCCGTATTCAAACACACATATCGGAAAACAAGATAGAGATCGTGGATACCCTCAAAGCATTTCCAGAAGCCAAGAGTTATGCAGCAGTATATGATATGTTCGGCCTGCTACGCAATAATACCATTTTGGCACATGCTGTTCATCTCACCGAGGATGAAGTAGAATTGATCAAGGAAAGAGGAGTGGGGATAAGTCATTGCCCGACGAGTAATTTCAATTTGAACAGTGGTATTGCACCCATTGGATATTACTTGGATAGAGGAATTAAGGTAGGGGCTGTTTCAGCGATGGTTTATGTCTAATGAAACACAATTCATTTTGTATTGTTTCTTAGGTTGGGTTAGGCACAGATGTTTCTGGTGGATACTCACCTTCCATGATAACTGCTATACAAAACGCCAGCATCGCGTCCAAGGCACTTTCATTCAACAGAGAATGTCCTTGCCCATCTTCCCATCCAGCCAGCGAGTCCCACGACCACCATCATGACCTTCAATTCACCAACCGTCCTCTCAAAATCTCCGCCCTGTTATATTTAGCCACAGTCGGAGGAGCAGCCGTATGTGGTATCGAAAAACAAGTAGGATCATTCGACGTGGGAAAAAGCTTCGATGCCCTTCTAGTTAGCGTCGGAGAGGATAACCTGAATCCTGGATTATGGGCATTGAATAGTTCCAGGATTCCTACCCATGGTACTGCCGCTGATGGTGCTGCGCACTCGGAGGGTTGGTTGGAAAAGAAGAAAGAGATCGTGGATGGTTGGTTGGAACGTTTCTTGCATTGTGGAGATGACCGAAATATTGAGAGGGTTTATGTTCAAGGACGTTTGGTCGGTGGACGAACGTTTAATGCTTGATGTTGGGTGATGTGTGGTATACTCTCAACCCTCCTGTATTTATAGATCCCTGCCTGTTATCTTCTCATTTACGATTGGCGATGAAATAACGTGTACTGATATGAATACCTTTTAGATTTTTTTGTTGCCCTTTTTGTACGGTTAGTTACTTTAGTCTCTCTAGGCAGACCTTACAAACGAACGACAGTCGATATGTAAATATACCGTTCCCTGAATTCATCCCATCAGTAACTTGTGTTACGGATGTCGATAAGACACAGCCGCATGCAAAATAATCATTGAAAGAAAAGAGGAGATAGATAGTCTTAATAGATAGTAGTGAGCGGATGTCAGTACTGTCAGTGACAACTGGGAGATTTCTGTTGATGATATAAGGAAGATGAAGGGATTGTCCAAATGTGTAAGACAACAAACACTGAACCCCAAAGACAAAGAAAAAGAGAGAGATAATTGTACTTTTTCATATCAAAGAACAATAGTCATCACAGCCGAAGAATGAGTAGAGGAATATAAACCGTAATAGATAATCTACCATATGAAAAAGAACACAGTAAAAAAAGAACCCCAGAAAAAAAAACCTTTAGAGAAAAATCCAACTTAGAGTATGTGTCGTTCACTCTATATATGCAGGGGGTGCATTTGCTGTCCTCGGTCCGCTGCTGGGAGGTTCCTCATATAGACCTCCATCCAGATGAACAAGGGGCGCTTTCTCTGGAGGCATATTCAAAGGACGACCTTTCCCATCATACGACGGGGCCTGCTGCGAAGGACCAGAACCCATGGAAAGTGAAGATGAGCCTATTTCCGTGTAAGGCTGATAGTCGTAATCAGTGTTATTGGTCACTTGTAATGAGGGTACGCGACCAAATGGGCGATGTGGATGTTTTTGTTGTTGATTTGAACTGTGTATAGCTCCCATCGAGGGGAGACTTGGCGCACCACTACTGCTATCACCCCCATTATAAGGCGTGGAAGAATTCCCGATATACGAAGCATGGCTATACACCGAGGGCGTACTGGCCCTGCTATCATACGGAAGGTTGGTACTAGGGCCGGGTCCATCACCTCTGTTACTATTATTATTAGAGGATGTAGACGGTCCTGCCTGTGCCTGTCCAAACCCATGACTGGCATTCCAGTTCTGCAGGGCAGGTGGGTAACCTCCGTGAGGTTTAGCTATAGTAACAAGAGGACCGGGTTGAGAAGATGATCCTGTGGAAGGTCTTGAAGAGGAAGGTCTAGAAGATGTAGCAGCAGTAGCATAAGCGCCTGAAGCAGCCGCTGCAGTTCCTATCCCTACGATGAGAGGTATGAAAGAAGGATCGCCTATGTTCGAAGCGATAGGAGGTAGATTGCCAATGACGCCATGACCACCTGATACAGTCTGTCCCAAGCCGCCATCAGTCCCTAGAGGACCAGAGGCTTGTCCTAAGCCTGCGTCGTTACCAAAAATTCCGTGACCGCCGGTTGTAGACTGTCCTAGACCCATGTCATTCCCAAATGCCCCTTGACCGCTGGCTTGACCTAGACCGCCGTCATTGCTAAATATCCCTTGACCTTGAGCACTAGCTTGGCCTACACCCCCATCATTTCCAAATACCCCTTGACCAAGGGCTTGACCTTGACCTCCGTCATTGCCAATGGCGGCTTGACCTTGACCTTGAACTGCAGATGGACCTTGACCTTGACCTGCAGATGGACCTGAAGCCTGTCCGGTTCCCCCGCCATTTCCGAGCATATTTTGAAAGGCAGGAGACGTATCTGGGAAGGAGAGCGAAATAGGGTTGGAGCTCGGCTGTCCCACCACACCATATTTGTATGATGGTTTATCGAGCAGGGGATCCTTCTGATGAGGACCAGAATGGTTGTGATCGTGATGGTCGAAGAAATCATCGTATTTTGGTTCTTTCTTGCTGTAATATAACATTCAGCCAACGGTCCAAAGCGAATATCGAAATTTTTAAAAAAGCTTACACTAAATACCAAGTTAAGAGGCCAAGTAAGAGGAGAGCGGCTACGCCTCCAACGACACCTCCAACGATGGGTCCAGGACTTATTTTCTTACCTGACGGGCTACCGGTTGACTGGGCGCCGACAGTAATAGCAGGATGCGTTGAAGTCGATACAAAAAGAGAAGTGAATGTAGACCCATCAGAGGTAATCAGTGAATTTGTGGTGAAGATCGTGGGCGGTGGAGTAGTAACCACAGATGAAGATGTCGTTGTTGACAATGTGTCCGTTGAAATTGACGAGGTTGACGATGAGGTTGATTCGGTCGATGTAGTTGAAGATGTAGGTGTTGAAGAAGTCGATGAATCCGACGTTGGAGTCGAACTCGAGGAACACGAAGATCCAAAGAGGGTAGTCAACACTGTCACTGGAACATCGACTGTCAACGTAGCCGGTACAGTAACAGTCGTAGTATTGCCTGCGTAATTCGCGACGTCATTAGGAACACTAAAATGCAAACTTTCAAAAATAGGTGGCGCACCTGGAAAAGTAATAAACGATGTTGTGATCGTCACTTGACATGGGGAGGGCGAGCAAGTGCGAAACACAGTAGTCAACACAGAACCTGGCCCAGTAGAAACGGATTCTGTGGACGTCGTGACCAAGCTCTGAGACGTGCTCACTTCTGCTGTCGTGAGAGTCGGGACAACAATACACGACGCGGCCATATTCTAAGGATCTAAGAAGTGGTTACAGTGAAAAGTCGCGAGTCTTTTGACTCTTAAGGCAGTGGTAGCTGAATGTACAAGTCAAGCGGCCAAGGCAGTGACAAGGCGAGAAGAGAAAAAGAAAAAGCAAAAAGGAGAAAAAGGGATGTCAAGGAGATGAACCGCAAAGGCAAGAAACAGGAAAGCCCTTGGCATGACCCTGAGGTTCATTCTAAATGTCAAACTTCAGCTCATGTTGTCCTCATCAACAAGTCCAGAAATGAGCCAATTGCATTACGTAGCATTATTTTTAGTGTACCCTGCCACCAGCTGCCACCTCTCAAACCCCATCCCCAGGCCTCAGTGGTTGAAGGTCTGTAGAATGACCAAACTCGGGGCTGCTGGAGTTTGGTTTGCTTGTGATACAATTCAACCGCAAAACTCTCAATTGGGACAAGTGACTCACGGTATCATCCGGCAAAGTTACAACACAGCCTAATTATTCTCTTATCATACTCCATAAAGCAGATAAAGCCATACGCTGGCGCATGATAACCCTCAGACGCGCCTCCACGTTTCATTGTGCAGTGAACTTGTGCATCGCTTCTCAATTGAAAGATCTGTCGTTCTTCACCGAAAATCTTACCCTTCCCAGTGGTACTTTCTTCGACTTCGAATTCGAATATTAAACGTTGAGTAATATCACCAAAATTTTCGTGACATCGCGTCATTTATGTAATAATGATTACGGCTACATGCAAAAACCTAGGAACCCCTCGAAAATCAGTTTGTGCGCCTCTGTTTGTACAAACAACCTACTTTTGGTAGCTTGAACGCGCGTTGTCTCCAAGCATAATGACACATGTTGTGGAGTTAGGGCACTAGAACCCTTCAACCGCCCCAAGCTCCCTCCATCACTACCGAAACAGGACTTTTAGCATGTTAGGATACCAAAAACGGTTGTTTATATAAACATTGGCGCATGAGCTGAAATTTCGAGGGGTTCCTAGGTTTTTGCATGTAGCTGTAATTAGCTTCTCATGATATCGTAGTTAAAACTTGCAACAGCAGGTCTCAACGTTTTTCCAAATCACACCGTAATAAGCGACATTGATTGAGATAGGTCTCTAAGGAAGAAGCAAGTACATAAACAAAAAAAAAGAAGGCCTTTCAGAACCCAGATTATAGTTTTAATATGTAAATATCATATATGGTCGATCAATCAATGTGTCGCCTTCCACAGTAATTTATAAATCCAGATGGTTGACGCGAAGGAAAAGTCGCAAGTAACGGAAGAGGGGGAAAACAGGGAACACAAGCACAGACGGAGAGTCTAAATTTTAAAGATAGAGGTATAGGGTATATTGTGTGCGTGGGACCGTGTTTGTAGATTTCATGATAATAATGTGTAAATTTCGTTTTAGATGATCGTGGTGATAGTGGTGATAAATGACAGTGATAGTGAGTGTGGCATACTGGATGAGCAGAAACGCATCATCGCAGAATCAGGGGGAGACAGGCGGCAAGTGTAAACTTCTAATCAAACGGTTCATATGAAGGACAGTCTGACTCTGTTGACAGTGAGTTTAGGACGAAGAGATCCATTGTAGGTCCCAGACGGGATAAACTTGAATGGGCCGAACGAATGTACCGAAAAGATTCCTGGGCCCGCTATCACGACCCGCCATCCACCAGCTTGGGTTTTATTGGAGGAATCTTCTTCGTACTAGGAGGTCTCAGAAAACTCGTCATCTTTCTTGGCGATGGCGGCGGAGAATCGCTCAACACGTCCACCTTGCTCGCCAAGCGGGGATAAATTGCACGTCCCTCGATGATTGTTTCGGTCTGACTGATATTGCGTGGAAAACTATCCTCCTCCCATGCCTCACCTTCCACCCCCTCCTCCCTTTCCCCTTCTTCGTATTCCTCTACGTGGTGATCATCTACGATTGATGTTGTGGTTCCGGGAATGGGTGGAAGAGCCGGAGAGGGTGGTTTAGATGCTTTTGTAGGTGTCGGCGATCCAGTGTTAGAGTGTCCGTCCCCAGTATCCTTGGAACCCTCCTGCGATTCTGGGGTAGAAATAGCAGTAGCCGCAACCGCGGCCGCAGCTACGTCTTTATGTGATACCCGTTTCCATAACGTCCTACCTGCTACTTTGACCATCCGCCCTATGACTAGTAACGGGTCATCAACTTCATCCACATTTTTGCCTTTCTTCCTCCCACGACGACGACGCTGACGATGCCAATCAATATCATCATCGTCATCATCATCGTCCCTCTCCTCTTCTCGTGCGGCAGCATAAGCAGCATAAGCAGCAAACCGCGCATGCCGAGCCGCCAATTCCTCTTGTTGCCTCCGATATTCTTCTGACCCCCCAGCGGTCCACATTGGAGGCGCGTTCCGATCTTTATACCCCGAGCGACGGCGTCTTGCTTGTCCACGAGCAGCCATGCCGAGGGGAACAGTCGATCGCCGTTTCCGTGGCAATAATTCGGGTAGAGGTGCGAATTTGACGTTAAGAGTGGGTAGTGAAGAGGAAGATGCGGTTGCATTGCTAGTTGTAGGTAGAGTTGTTAGCTCTGACTGAGTCGTCTCTACGGTCGTAGTTGGCGTTGGGGTACCAGAGTCATCGGAGGATGGGGGGGTATGGAGAGGCGACGATGGCAGAGATGTCGCTAAGGAGGGTTCAATTTTCGATGGTATCTCGAGAGTCAAAGCCCGTTTAAGTTCTAGTTGCAGATCTGGTGACTCGAGAGACATGGATTTCGTCGAGATAGCTCGTTCGATGGATAGTTGATCGTGAAAAGATGACATATGGAATATAAAAAGAGGGTGGTAATAGACGCTGTCGACTGGCTTTTGATTTGCCGTCCAAATGTACAGTGAATTATATATGTACAAGTCAAAAAATTAAGCAGCGAAAAGAGAGGTGGGAGGAACGGAATGCACGCGGAATCTGGAGTCAAGATGTTTGTTGTCAGTTGCCTTGGAAAATAACAAAAGCTATGAGACATCGCGTCAAAGATAACGCCTAATGGTTGTTCCCGAGGATTTGTTTGATAATCGAAAATAGATCGGTTGATGTTACACCCCTGGGTGGGAAAAAAGGAGATCTGGATTAATGTAACATTGGCTACCTACATACAACCGTCATGTAGAAAGGTAGGTAATGGTGCAAGACAGAAAAACACGAAAGCAAGTGAGATAGAATATAAATCGTAAAAGAAGTGGACATTAACGAATTCAAACTGCGACAATGGATGGGTCAACCGCATGTCAATCGAACATGGGCCAAGCCGAAATTTACCATATCAAAGGCAGGCCAGACCAGAGGCTCATACGAGAGGGCATATAGTTATCGGAGGGGTCATTGGTTGAGAAAACAAGAAGACAGGTTTGTGTGCGTGTGCAAGCCAATAAGAAGCGAACTCAATGGGGCATAAATCAAATGCGCCAATGTGTGTCTGCAACTACCGCTGGGAAGAAGACCTGCCGCAGTGCGGCCGAGTGCAACCACCTAGCCCAAGGAAGGCTAGGCAACCAATCAAGAAAACCCCTGCCGATATTTCGAGGGCGGAGCGAGAGTCTAAAAAAATCGACGCGGGTAAAGCGCGTCCGAGCCATTAGGTCAACAACCCTATTGATGCTAGAACACCGTAACGCCATTTTGAGTTCCCGCATATTGTGATTTCATGTCGTCCAAATCACCAGCATCGTCCTGGCTCTTGTAATCGTACTGAGATAAACTTCCGAGGTCACTTTGTCCAGTGACTGACGCAGAGCCAAACGAGGTCCTGCGTCGGAGGCGGTCGCTTTGCGAGTAAGTCAGACTGGGACCACTGCCGCCTACGACGCTGCCGTTATCAGTCACACTGGGACCGGCATCTTGAGAAACGATCGAGGAGGCATAACTGTACGTGCTGCGTTTAGCTCCATTGGCTCCTCGAGGAATTCCTGAGCCGAAAGGACCAGGCGTATTGAACATGGGTAAACCCGAAGAGTAGGTCGCTTGAGAGCGGAGCGATTGGACGTCAGATGGAATGTAACCAATAGCATCATGTGTGCGATAGTAACTCGGATCGAAGCGGCTGGGGGTACCTGACCTACGGCTTAGCGCTAAGGCATGTCGTTAGTAAACAACTCATAATAAATTGAAGGGACGTACGATCAGCAGACATAGGTCCTGCAGTGGATGGCAGGTAATCACGAGCATTCGTCTCGTGCCGACGGAATGGTTCCATCGATTTGACGAGAGAACGACGAGGCTTGCTAAACTGGATCATGCTAGGTTGCAAATTATTCAAAGGTCCTTCAACAAGGTTGTTTTTTTCCTTGTAATGAGTCAAGAGGTAATGCCAAAGGGGATGCTAAGAAAGGAAGGAAAATCAGTACTGAAACTACGAGAAGCAGAGTAACCAAAAAAACAGACCTTGCTCAGGACTTTAGGGTTTCCAAGAATAACAACACCATACTTGGCACGAGTGAGAGCGACATTCAAACGTCTCGGGTCATTCAGGAACCCAATACCCTGGTGTTCATTACTTCGAACACAGCTGAGAATGATATAATCCTTCTCTCGTCCTTGGAAAGCATCGACACTAGCCACCTCGATCTCCTTGTAAAGATCCTTCTTAAGAGAACCATTGAACTGCATATAATTAACGATATACGATCGCTGGCCTTCATATGGCGTAACAACACCAATCTGATTAGGCATCACACCAGATTTGAAGAATTTCGTGACGATCTTTTCCACATTCGATGCCTCGGTCCTGTTTAAGAAGGATGTTCCACTGCTAGAAATCTCCTCCTGGCCCAAATTCTGATAGAAGAACATGGGAGTATCGGGGACGGGCCAAGGGAAATCAACGTTCTTCCTCAAACGCTCAGGAGCAGTGACACCGTTTTGCAAGGTGCCTTCGTAGAACATGTTGGATGGGAACTCGGACAGACAAGGATGCATACGGTATTGGACTTGGAGGCGAATGGGTCTGTTGCCAAGCACGACGAGACGTTCGAAAAGTGATTGTGTGAGACCTGCACGAGCAGCTTTCTTGTTCATGATGACAGGACCAAGTTGCTAATGACAGAGATGAGTATGGCATCAAGAATGAGGAAAGTGTCCAGGTTACCTGGTGGTCTCCGACTAAAACAACCTGTTTACACCCAAGAACTAGCGGAATCATACATTCTAGATGGAAATTTTGAGTGAGCACAACTAGATAGAGAGTGGACAGACAGTCATACCTGGCTCAGCTGCCTGAGTAGCCTCATCGATCAAAACGGTCCTAAACTTCAACTTGCTCAACCTCGGATCACCCGCTCCAACACAAGTACAACAAATCACATCTGCCGCCAACAAAATCTCCTTCTCACATTGCCGAATCAAAGTCTTATACTTCCTCTCGTCATTGCTACTCAATTCTCCTTGCTCATTCTTCAACATGATCAACTTCTGCAACTCGACATGCGTGGTACTATTCGCAACTTGTTGGTGAAGAGTGAGGAAGGCGACGCTTGAATCGAGAGCTTCTCGAGATTTGGCAGTCAAGCGGACAACTTTGAGTCCGGTAATATGAATTTTCTCTGTAAGTTGATCGACTGCGACGTTGGACGGAGCGCATACAAGGACTTGTCCCGGATTCATTTTGGCAAGATGATAGACAATCGACGCCGACGTCACGGTTTTACCCGTTCCTGGAGGTCCTTGAATCAGGCTGATGGGCTTTTGGAGTACGCTTTTGACAGCAAACATCTGCGAGTGATTGAGTTCAGGAAGACCAGGTGCTGAGAAACGCTTCGGCATTTGAGTACGGAGAGACTGGGGCTCAAGTTCATGTCCAAGAAGTTTGTGGTACTACGAAGGAAGCAAAAGGATAAGTATATATGCGCTGTATTGAACACGCATTACTCACAATATAACCACTGACACTCTTTTCGTCAACAGCAAAAGTCTTCATTGCAAGTTGCATCCTATCGAAGCTAGTGGACTTCCAGACAAAGTCTGCAGCGAAGTTATGTGTGCATTCGGATGGCACACCTTCGGTCCTTCGCAACTCTAGCCCAATTTCATCAGAGACATCTGCAAATGCGTGAATATATATAAAATCAAAGCCAGAGATCAGAAACTCACTGTTGGGAATCTTGATAACATGCCCAACGCCCTCCCAGGCCTTATGCAGTTCTCCTTGATACCTCAATCTGAGCTCATCTCCAACGGCCAACCTCACTTCTCCACTTTCCAATTTAGGAAGACAGAACCAAGCAACTCGCTTTTGATTCAAACCAAGATCCCATCTAACAGTGATGTCCGTCTGGGTCTGGCTTTCCTTCAGCCTTTTATCGTAGTCCGCTTCGATCTTAACCAGAGGGCCAAAAATGTTTTGGTACTGGGAGGCGTCTTTGTAGCGCAACAAAATAGATTGAGGTTCATCATCGACACCTGGCTTCTGAAGATCTTCGAGAGTAGCATTCGCATTATCACGCCACAGATCTTCAAGGCGATTGATCTGAGCAAAGGAAATTTGACGAGAACGCAGCTGCTCTGTTTCGCTGGGTGAGGCAACCAACCACGTTAAGAAAGAGCGATCATCTATGAGAGGAGCCCAAAGTGATGAATTCCAGGATATATCTTTCGAAATTGCCGCGCAAGGTTGGCTGACGAAGGATGCATTAGTAAGCGAAGTTAAGATTCGAACGAGAACTACACAAACTCACCGGCAAAGCAAGACGACGACCGTGTCACTTTTAGCTGGAATGAATCCAAGCATGAAAACATTCTTGCTGCCACAGTTGTAACATTCCGGAGTGGTTTCGCCAAGAGCACTCTCTGCGTGCAAGATGACTTCCTTATGTTTGGCTCTAACGAGATGATTTACGATATGGGAAGCCGATGTGTTCCCTCGAGAGTTGCAAAACCACTTGGAACATATAAGGCATTTAACAACCGAAGCTGGTGAATGGATGCCACAGTAACTAAAAAACCACATCAATAAAATTGTCAGATTTAATCTGGAAAAAATGGCGCTACGCACCTGCAAGCATGGGGCGGCAAATCAAGAACGCCGTCATCTTTTAGATCATCCAAGACTGCATCAAAATCTTCGTCGAGGCCATTACGTGCCTGCTGGTGCTGGTGGTGATTCGTATGTTCGTGGGTCACCGAAGAAGCGCCGTTATATTCTGAAAGTGAATGACTGGAAAGATCTACTGAGGTACCATCATGAGTACTGGCGGTGTAAACAGAAGAGTTGTCGTCTACAACTCCCAAGCCACCGTAAGAAGAAGCGGAATCGTATTGAAAATTGTCAAAGGAATCCATGTTGTTGGGCAAGTTCAAGTTGTATACCGGTGCAGTTAACAAATTATCGGTACCGTCCTGCTGACTCAGCGAGCATCACAGCGCCGGGCCATGAATATTTTGCTCATTGCTCAAGCACCATTGTGTTGGATGAAATCATGTATGTATAAGGATAGATCTTCTTAGCCTTTCACTGTATAACGACCTATCTTCGGTTTCTCACGAAGATACAAATCAACACCATGGTCGACAAGGAATTTGATACCGTCTCGGATGATGAAAGCGTTCTTGATCTGCCGCCCCATGCTTGCAGGTGCGCAGTAACGTTTTATCCAGTTATAACCAACAATATATCGATGTGATTTTTTAGTTACTGTGGCATCCATTCACCAGCCTCCGTTGTTAAATGTCTTATATGTTCCAAGTGGTTTTGCAACTCTCGAGGGAATACATCGGCTTCCCATATCGTAAATCATCTCGTTAGAGCCAAACACAAGCAAGTCATCTTGCATGCAGATAGTGCTCTTGGCGAAACCACTCCGGAATGTTACAACTGTGGCAGCAAGAATGTTTTCATGCTTGGATTCATTCCAGCTAAGAGTGACACGGTCGTCGTCTTGCTTTGCCGGTGAGTTGGTGTAGTTCTTGTTCGAATCTTAACTTACCTTACTAATTCGTCTTTCGTTAGCCAACCTTGCGCGGTGATTTCGAAAGACATCTCCTGGAATTCATCACTTTGGGCTCCTCTCATAGCTGACCGCTCTTTCTTAACGTGGTTGGTTGCCTCGCCCAGCGAAACAGAGCAGCTGCGTTCTCGTCAAATTTCCTTTGCTCAGATCAATCGCCTTGAAGATCTGTGGCGTGATAATGCGAATGCTACTCTCGAAGATCTTCAGAAGCCAGGTGTCGATGATGAACCTCAATCTATTTTGTTGCGCTACAAAGACGCCTACCAGTACCAAAACATTTTTGGCCCTCTCGTTAAGATCGAAGCGGACTACGATAAAAGGCTGAAGGAAAGCCAGACCCAGACGGACATCACTGTTAGATGGGATCTTGGTTTGAATCAAAAGCGAGTTGCTTGGTTCTGTCTTCCTAAATTGGAAAGTGGAGAAGTGAGGTTGGCCGTTGGAGATGAGCTCAGGTTGAGGTATCAAGGAGAATTGCATAAGGCCTGGGAAGGTGTTGGGCATATTATCAAAGTTCCCAACAGTGAGCCTCTGATCTCCGGCTTCGAACGTTTTTTATTCACACATTTGCTTTGTAGATGTCTCTGATGAAATTGGGTTAGCGTTGCAAAGGACCGAAGGTGTGCCATCCGAATGCACACATAACTTCGCTGCAGACTTTGTCTGGAAGTCCACTAGCTTCGATAGGATGCAACTTGCAATGAAGACTTTTGCTGTTGACGAAAAGAGTGTCAGTGGTTACATTGTGAGTAATACATGTTCAATACAGCGCATATATACTTATCCTTTTGCTTCCTTCGTAGTACCACAAACTTCTTGGACATGAACTTGAGCCCCAGTCTCTCCGCACTCAAATGCCGAAGAGTTTCTCAGCGCCTGGTCTTCCTGAACTCAATCACTCGCAGACATTTGCTGTCAAAATCGTACTCCAAAAGCCCATCAGCCTGATTCAAGGACCTCCAGGAACGGGTAAAACCGTGACGTCGGCGTCGATTGTCTATCATCTTGCCAAAATGAATCCGGGACAAGTCCTTGTATGCGCTCCGTCCAACGTCGCAGTCGATCAACTTACAGAGAAAATTCATATTACCGGACTCAAAGTCGTCCGCTTGACTGCCAAATCTCGAGAAGCTCTCGATTCAAGCGTCGCCTTCCTCACTCTTCACCAACAAGTTGCGAATAGTACCACGCATGTCGAGTTGCAGAAGTTGATCATGTTGAAGAATGAGCAAGGAGAATTGAGTAGCAATGATGAGAGGAAGTATAAGACTTTGATTCGGCAGTGTGAGAAGGAGATTTTGTTGGCGGCAGATGTGATTTGTTGTACTTGTGTTGGAGCGGGTGATCCGAGGTTGAGCAAGTTGAAGTTTAGGACTGTTTTAATTGATGAGGCTACTCAGGCAACTGAGCCAGGTGTGACTTTATCCTATTTCCAGTTTCCGTCCGGTTGTGTTGACTTTGATTTTGTTAGAATGTATGATTCCACTTGTTCTCGGGTGTAAACAGGCTGTTTTAGTTGGAGATCACCAGGTAACCCGGGCACTATTCCCATTCTTGACATCATACCCATTTCTCTCATTAGCAACTTGGTCCTGTCATCATGAACAAGAAAGCTGCTCGTGCAGGTCTCACACAATCACTTTTCGAACGCCTCGTCGTGCTCGGCAACAGACCCATTCGCCTCCAAGTCCAATACCGTATGCATCCTTGTCTGTCCGAGTTCCCATCCAACATGTTCTACGAAGGCACCTTGCAAAACGGTGTCATTGCTCCTGAGCGTTTGAGGAAGAACGTTGATTTCCCTTGGCCTGTCCCCGATACTCCCATGTTCTTCTATCAGAATTTGGGCCAGGAGGAGATTTCTAGCAGTGGAACATCCTTCTTAAACAGGACCGAGGCATCGAATGTGGAAAAGATCGTCACGAAATTCTTCAAATCTGGTGTGATGCCTAATCAGATTGGTGTTGTTACGCCATATGAAGGCCAGCGATCGTATATCGTTAATTATATGCAGTTCAATGGTTCTCTTAAGAAGGATCTTTACAAGGAGATCGAGGTGGCTAGTGTCGATGCTTTCCAAGGACGAGAGAAGGATTATATCATTCTCAGCTGTGTTCGAAGTAATGAACACCAGGGTATTGGGTTCCTGAATGACCCGAGACGTTTGAATGTCGCTCTCACTCGTGCCAAGTACGGTGTTGTTATTCTTGGAAATCCTAAAGTCCTGAGCAAGGTGTGTTTTTTTGGTTACTCTGCTCGTAGCTTCAGTACTGATCTTCCTTCCTTCCCTCCTTAGCATCCTCTTTGGCACTACCTCTTGACTCATTACAGGGAGAAAAACAATCTTGTTGAAGGACCTTTGAATAATTTGCAACCTAGCATGATCCAGTTTAGCAAGCCTTATCGTTCTCTCGACAAATTGATTAAACCATTCCGTCGAGATGCTCGTGAATACCTGCCGTTCACTCCAGAACCCGTATCTGCTGATCGTATGTCCCTTTTTTTTACTTTACTACGAGTTTTTACTAACGGCCTGCCTTAGCTTTAAGCCGTGGGTCAGGTACTCCCAGCGGCTTCGATCCGAGTTACTATCGCACACATGATGCTATTGGCTCCTCGATTGTTTCTCAAGATGCCGGTCCCAGTGTGACTGATAACGGCAGTGTCGTAGGCGGCAGTGGTCCCAGTCTGACTTACTCGCAAAGCGACCGTCTCCGACGCAGGACCTCGTTTGGCTCTGCGTCAGTCACTAGACAAAGTGACCTCGGAAGTTTATCTCAGTACGATTACAAGAGCCAGGACGATGCTGGTGATTTGGACGACATGAAATCACAATATGCGGACCGTCTCCGACGCAGGACCTCGTTTGGCTCTGCGTCGGTCACTGGACAAAGTGACCTTGGAAGTTTATCTCAGTACGATTACAAGAGCCAGGACGATGCTGGTGATTTCCCTTCTGCCCCAGCAAATACGGAAGTTATCGGCGCGATGGGTGCCCTTAACGAGGAGATCTACCAGACGTGTGTACAGCTTGTTGGAACTCTGGAGCGTACGAGTACACACTCGAACAAACACAAGTTGCAATCCCAGAAGGTATTAGGTGACCACCTCACTGCGATGATGGAAGATCAGGCGACCAGGACGACGCCTGGTTATAATCGCCGTCTCCTGCAGGCTGTCCTTGAGGTGTTCATGGTCCATTGGTGTTCGTCAATCATCGAGGCCTTCTATCCCAGTCAGGAATCTTTTGCCGATTTATTGGATCGGCTCTCGGCCAAGACTGCAAGGACTTCAGGGGCAGCCATTCGTGGGAAGCTGATTGAAGTCGTTGAATCCGGTACACCTTACACTGATAATATCAATTTTCACGCATGGGTGCTTGATATTACCCAAGAACTTGAATGGTTTTTGATGATTGCGGGACTGAGAATAAAGGCTTGGCGTACTCATCTCCTCTTCACGAAGACTCTGGCCCTCGTCAAGGTAGCTTACGATCTAAGAACTGCCATGGCGGAACAGGATTTCCAGGGAGGTCTAGAAGTTGTTATCGTATCGCCAGACACGCCTTTCCATGCAAAATGGATGACGGACGCTGATGCCGATTCCAGGAAAGGTGATACGGATTGGCATTCACGTCTGGAATTTGTCGCTGGTACGACTGGGATAGGTTTGCACCGCAAACTGTCGGAAAGAGTGGATGGACATTTACAGAATAGGATTGACGTGGAGCTGAAGCCAAAGGTTATCCTGACTCGGACTTTCGGCGTAAAGGTTAAACCGTCTTTCACTAGATCCATCGCAAGCGGATACCGTTGAACATGGAATATGTTCAAAGCGTTGGGCGCTGGCCTTCGAGTTCAAGATTATTGGGCATTTAATATCATAATAGTAGCAAAGAATACTAATAGCTAACTGTCTATTAATCAATTATACCTAACCGTTGTAACGGCACTTTGCCACCGTCTTTGTATGCTTAAATTTAATCTATTTATTGCTTTGATCCTGGTTAGCTATCGATGGATGAAGCTCATTGTAGGACGTATATACAAATGTTGTTACATAAATAAAATGCTGTGCGTACAACTAACCGTAAGGTGTCAACGTTTCAACATTTACACAGCATTCGCCAAAATAGGGGTCTCCGAAAGATTTGCGGGGGGAGTCCAATGTATGGATTGATATATAGTAGTACTACAAGTCCTTGAAATCGAACAAATTAACCATATACAAAATCAGTGCGGGTTCATATACATAAGGGGAAAGGAAAAATTAGTCTGTCTACCCAGTCAGTGGCAAAATGCAATCAAACCTAGTAGCAACCTGGAGGTATATCTCGATATTCCCTCTGGTGTGACAATATATATATATGCGATCTAATGAAAAAAAAAACGGTTAATCTTTCAAATCCCGAGTCAGGATGACTTTGGGCTTCAACTCCATGTCTATCTTAGGCTGAACGTGTCCATCGACGTTTTCCGATGTTTTCCGTTGTAGACCTATCCCACTCGTACCAGCGACAAAATCAACATGTAATTGATCTATATCACCTTTCCTATTACCATGGGCATCCACCATCCATTTCTCTTGGAAAGGTGTGTATGCTGCTACGACGACAACTTCTAGATCTCCAGAGATGTCCTTTTCCGCCATGGCTGTCCTTAGATTGTAGGCTCCTTTGACAAGAGCTAGAGTTTTCGTGGAGAAAAGTGGAGAACGCTGAGGTTTCATTCTCAGTCCTGCAATCATCAAAAGCCATCCAAGTTCTTTGATAATGTCAATCACCCATTCGTTAAATTTGAGAGAATCGGTGTAAGGTGTACTGGGTTCAACGATCTGAATCTGCTTCCCACAAATGACTGTCGATCCTATGAATCAAAATGAGATGACAATCCGCACCGAAAATGTAGAAAGTCTTACCTGTGGTCGTCCTTGACTGTGCCGAGAGCTGAACCAACAAATCGGCAAAAGATTCCTGATTGGGATAGAAGGCCTCAATGATTGACGAACACCAATGGACCATGAACACTTCAAGGACAGCCTGCATGAGCAGCATATTATAACCCAACTTCTTGGTCGCTTGATCTTCCAACATTGTAGTGAGGTATTCACCTAATACCTTTTGGGCTCGCGGCTTGTGTTTGTTCGAATGTGTAGTCGTACGCTCCAAACCTTCAACAAGCTGCACACACGCTTGGTAAATCTCTTCGTTAAGGGCACTCATCGCTCCAATAACGTCCGCACTTGCTGGGGCAGAAGTGACCCCGAGCACTCCTCTTCGTTTCGGTTGGCCATAGGCAGCTTCCTGACGCGACTCAAGTTTATGACGTGTCAGGTGGTCTAAACATCGAATATGTCTTTCCGCTACGCTGAGTTTATGTCGCATCGAATCCAACTTGTCCTGCCATCCCTTCTTCTCCTTAGTCAAGTTAGCCAACGATGTAGTAGCAACCTTCAGTTGAGTTTTGATTTGAGTCGATGAAGTATCCTGTGCATGCTTGATTTCGTCCAGTGAAATCTTGAGTTGTGATATTGAACGCTCTTGGGACTGATTCTCATTGGTCAGACGTTTGTTTTCCGCTTTTACGTCCCGCAATTCAGCAAGAGCTTTATCAAGCTGAGTTTGAAGATCTTGTTGCCGTTCTATATATGCCTGCCTCAGCAACACTGTCACGTCTGACGACTGTTCTTCTTGAAGCGTGAGTAGTTGGGGTTTGGGAGCAGTACTCGTTCGAATCGGTTGAGGCAGCCGTTGTGACGATAATTCAGGGCTTACATTGGATTGAGTTATTTGAGTGCGTGATTGCATCCTCCTCATCTTTCCCAATTCTTCCATTTTCCGAACCAAGACGTCGTCAGGAGAGAGGGTAGAAGGACCATTGGTTGGCAATGAGTCGCTCGATTCGCCGATAGACTGCAACGCTCGCGAAGGCCTCCATGGGGTTTTTGTTTCTTCGACTCTTTCAGCAGCTCGAGGCGTTGCCAAGGCCAGAAGGAATGGACTCATGCTATTCGAACTCGGCTTTCGTCTCGTTTCTGGCCTTTTTTTATCAGCCTTGGGAAAAGTGGGATCGCTGTCAGGAAAAGTTTCCTTTGCCAATTCTACGGGCGGGCTCTGGATGCTTGAAGAGGTAGGTGACTCATCCGAAGGGAATTCCCCGGGGATGCTAGTTTCCCTTTTGATAATTGTCTCTGTAAATCTCTTGGACGAGTTAATCGAAGTCTCAGGGAGAGGTTGTGTAGTTGGAGTAGGGTCTGAACGTTCCTTCGTTTCCGAAGTGTGCTGATCGTTGGGGTCGTTGTCGTTAATGACTGTTGGCGAGGTTGTCTCAATGACTGAATCGTGGTAAGGCGGCAATTCACGAGATTGTTGAGACACTTGTGTTACAGGGGGTTGTGTTAATTCTATCGGCCTGTCACAGGCTTCAGAATTTGATGGGGATTCGGACATTTCTTCCACTAAAGGCGTACTCGGGAAAGCATTATCGTTCGTTGTGCTGGAAGAAGGGGCATACAAAGAGGTCAACAAGTCGACGGTTGGGTCGGGCTTATCCAGCGGTCCAAAATCGTTCACGTTATTGTTGGCGCCAAAGTTAGATTTCAATAGTGCAGACACACTCATAAACCCTTTGTGATTTGGATGAGGTGGAAGAGTTTTAAGATTCTGTTGAGAAGGTTCAGGGATGATTCGTTCTGAATGAGTAGCGGGAGGAAGGATCTGGGTGGATGGAATACTTGAATCGTTGGGAGAGCTAGAGGTTCTGTTCTTTGACCTGTTCAATAGGGCGGAAACCTGTAAAAACTCTTTGGTCAAGGGATTTACAGGGATAGGACCTCTCGAGATGGGACTTGATTTGGGAGATTCAGGTTGCTGGCCATTCTCTATCGTAGGCAAAGGTTCGTTTGAAGAGACGATAGCGTTTTGTTGAATGCTCTGAAATAGGCTTCCCCTCTGTAGTGGGGTGACGGCTTCGTTGTCATTGGGATCGACAAGGGGGATAGCAGGTAGATCGTCTCTGGTTTGTACGGATGCGGCCAAAGATGTTCTGTGTCTTGATGATAGATCGTCCGAAGTGGTTCGAGATGATGACGTGTTCGACCGCAGACTACCTGATGCTACGACTATTATTTCTGTGTAAGAATGAATGTTATTTGTATGAAAAGGGAGACATTGAGAACTTACCATCTGGTTCATCGAAATCAGCCTTGAATTTACTGATGGCTTTTCGGATGAACATTGTGCTGGATAGTGTGAACGACTGTGCCCTTCAAGCTTGAGGTTTTGTCATCCCTGACTCATGTCTGAAAAACGTGCGCAAGTGTGATTTCTAACTTAGCGCTCGTTCCCTATTTAGCTAATTCCGACCCGCAGTGACCTAGAGTGACGATTAATGACAATACTCTATACCATTTGATAGGCGAACAATATATCCCCGGAATTTATATACTCAGATAAAGCGAACACAGGTACCAGGCCCGGAGGAACAGCCTTACTACAACACCCGTGGTGTTCATGTGACGCAGCGGCTCTATGTTCACATGATCCTCAGTGTATAGCATATCCATGTACACCGCTCCTTGGTTATCATACAGAAATATAAGTCGGGAAATGCCATAAACCAATATTAACAGGAAGCAAGAATGTCCCCATTAAATGTCATTTTCCCAAACATGCCAAAGCTCCGCTCATTGTCGTTCGTCTTCCAGAGTTGATCGTCGTATTCAAAGGCAAAGACAGAGACACTGGTGTCACCACGACTAGCACAGTTGAGGCTGACCAAAGCAGCATGCTCGTTGGGTATAGAAGCCACTGCAACTCCGTTGGCTGATCCACGCGATGGCCATCCAGATCTGGAGACACAATGATCAAACCAGATGGCGGATGAAGTTGAGAGTATCCACATTCAAACGTACTCCGTAATCATGATCTTTTTCCCTGGACATGCGGCTTTCAAGGCGGGTACCACAATATTGAACACGAAACTTCCTGCATTGCCAGCTGTCACCCCTCCGTCGTAGAATGCGCTAGAAAAAGTCAAATTAAAATATTGAGAAAATAGATGAAGCGTACTGAGCGTTGGCCCCAATAAAATCACCCTGACAAAAGATCGAATTATCCCGGATATCGACCCAGGTATGAACGGTCGAGATAGGGAGGGATATTCCAGCTGCTCGAAGATCCGCTAGAGAGACGATCGATGATGGGGACGCAACGCCAAGTCAAATGGCCACTACGCACCGCGAACTTCATCGACTACTGCCATGATATTGCTGGGGGTATCATTTACCTAGACGTAACAACGACTGAGTAAGGCATGCAAAACCTTTACAAGAAAATTACTTCATTTCCGACAGCGAGGCCAAGATAGAGGCTGTGACCATATTTTTCATACGCAATCTTGAAGGTTTCAACGTCAGCACTGTTGCAAATCGATCAGCGATTATTTGCACGAGACTGCGGATTGCTGCAATTTACAGGATAGACGACTGGCTAGAGGCAGCGGTCCCCTATCAAAAGCGTCAGCCACCCAAAGTAAATATGCTGGAGAAGAGGGATTACTGTATAAAATATACCAGGAAGGAGGGTCAATCCTTCCGTTGCAGCTGCAGAAGACGCCATGTCCAATGCGTCACAATCAAATCCAGTTATTCTGATTGATTCAAAGCCTGAAGACTTTGCATCCTTGGCTATTGCATTCCACTAGGTGCCTGAGGGTCAGTAAAGTCTACTAAATCGAAAGCTTCACTTACTTGGGCCTGAGTTCGACAGATATAAGATGTAGTCCCCCCGATACTGTTTGAAATGGCAAAGCCTGCAAAGTTGTTAGCGCCTTTGACTGATAGGATCGCAAGAGTGAGGGATGCAAGCAGGCAAAGCGTCTTCATTGTAGTTACGAGGCGTCAAATGAACGTGGAGTAGAAGTTATTGGCTTTAACACTGGTCAGCCGCCGACTGACCCTGGCTTGATGCTCTGAAACACTGGAACGCCGAGGATTCTTATTGATCAATTCAAGTCTTCCTATAAGGTCAGGCAATAAAATTTAATTCTGAGCACTGCGTCATCGACATGATCCTTGATCCTTTGTGATCCCATTAACACGATGCCAGTGATTTCCGATTCTCAAAAATTCCATCTCTTCATTCAGCTACCGATAGCAGACGATCATGATGAATCCGTCCTACTTCTATATATAAATACCAAGGTCTCAAAAGAGTGCAAGTGTAAATATATTGGCGAAACTCACATTGTTCCACTAGGTGTTGCGTCTTCTGACTGGACACTATTGTTCAAAGTTCTCGAGATTTTGCTATTCTCCGGGACTTCAACGTACTCAAATTTGCGAGAGTCCAGGGTGAATGTAATAGGCCCCTAGGGAAGCAAAAGGTACTCAGTCAGATAAGGCTAAGAAATTTCCCCAGTGTAGTCGTCCATAATACCTCATTTGTCAAGTTGACACTCATCATGGCTCCAAATCTACCATCTGTAGACGTGAGATAAAGTTGAGCGAGAGACAAGGAAGCTCACCTTGTATCTTATCTGGTTTGTGAGATGCCTTAAGGGCATCCAAGAATGTGGCATAGAGACGCCGTGACGGCTCCGTGGACTTTATATCGTTTGTGAGACTGCAAAGACCCTCAACTAGAGCATGAGGTGCTTTACCATTGCTCGATGGAAATCTGGTTTGTTCCCTTTGGTCGTATTCGCCAATAACGTGAATTGGGATACGCATAGTATATCTCCATCAATGTCTTTCACACTAGCCTTCCACATCTTGTCTGGATTAAACGGGTCCGAGAAAACACGGAGCGAGAGGCTAGAGTAGGATCGTATGAGTGAAGTATCAATATAAGCAAGTTCCCGGCGCGATCTCGGAAGAAATTGTTGAGCTACGAACATCTTTTTTGACAATGTTGACACATCGGTATTATTGTCATCTATTCTAGAAAAAAATCAAAGGTCAAAAATCTATGCAGGACCACAAAGAGAGAGCATAGAACCTGCGCCAATCCCAACAAGTACCATCAACCCTTTTGATATTTGAGAGATAACTTCATTGTCAACTGCGAGAACCAAGCAACTGTGAGGTACTTGTAATTTTGTAAAAAAAATTAGATGGAAAGATTTCTCCTCACCTGTGACCGATGCAGATGAAACGCATTGGATGATCGCTCTCATCTCCAACTTGGAAGAAAAATATCTCTAGCGATCTATGCCTTCTACAATTAAGGATGAATATTCAAAGAAATCTGACTTGGACTTGGGGGCGAGGGTGAAGAAAATTGGAATGAGCCAAATTTTAGTCACAGACTGCACGATCAGGTGATTTCATTATCCATGCAAACATGCTTTTGTCTTTGTTCTACATCCCAGCGGGACAAATTTTATCATACCTCTAATAAAGACTACCAGACGAGATTCAGAGAGGATGCTACGCAATTCGTCGGGGCAAAATAGTCATCATTTCCAAGCCCTATTACAAGCCCGAGCCACGTTCCTGCAGCGCTCACGTGATTTTTACCCCTTTAAAAGGTACGTTCATCCTCATTTCAATATCAATAACCATTCAGGCTAAGTATGCACAACAGACATGGGCTCAGTCATACTTGAGACGAGTTTGGGCGATGTACAACTGGAGTTGTATTGGGACCATGCACCCCGTGTATGCTTCTTTTATTGAACCGAGTTCATGTATGACTAAACGTCTGCTTTAGACATGCAAAAACTTTGCAGAACTTGCGAAACGGGGGTATTACAACGGAATCGTATTCCATCGCATCATTGCTGTATGTGATATGTCGCTACACGTTGCACAAGACTTCTTTACTCACTCATGACGGTTCAAATAGGATTTTATGATTCAGAGTGGAGATCCGACGGGAACCGGCAGAGGAGGAACGAGTATCTATGGACAGAAATTGTGCGTAAAGGACTGTATCACATTCTCCTCTCTTACTAGCGCTGATCTCTACCATGTGTTTTTTTTCTTGATAGTGAAGATGAGATACATCCGGAGTTGAGATTCACAGGTGCAGGGATCCTGGCGATGGCGAATGGGGGTCCGAATACAAATGGTGAAGATCATACCTCTCATACATATTCGGTAACCGATTGACACTCTTCTTTTCTACAGGATCCCAATTTTTCATTACTCTAGGTCCAACACCTTATTTGGACACCAAACACACAATATTTGGGCGCGTCAGCTTTGGTATGCGGGTCGTACAACGTCTCGGATCTGTCGCCGTTGATGCACAGAGCCGGTGGGTTTACTTGATCTCTCATAACTTTGGTCAGAAAATCTAATAACCCTCTTCTCTTTCCTGCATAGACCCAAAGAAGACGTCAAAATACATAAGGCCCGAGCTATCGACCGAGTATGAAGGTCAAGTTTGCCTGTGTCCATGCGGACAACCTTTTCCGATTGCATCAGCACTTGACTAGCTTATCCTGGCTCTCTTAAATTGTGTTGTTTTTCATTATCAAGATTGAATGGATGAGACTTTCTAGTGACATAACTAATTCATTCTCACATACCGCAATAGAAGTTCTCCAGGTCGCCTCCGAATCCGAGATTTGTCGTCTGTGATTTGAGCGGATGCAGACGGCGAAGCAATCTCTCGTCGGATTATTCCGATAACAATGCTATCAGACAGTCATTTCCATGTGCCAACTACATACGAGTCTAGGGGCTTCGTGGTGCCATGAATAACTTGAACTTTGACATGGTCGCATGACATTTTGCCTTTATCTTTGCCTGATAAGCTGTCTAAGATTTGCATAGCACATGGCGTAACTTCGTAGCAGACCTAATACAGCAGCCGAGCCTAGCCCTGACTCTGCAAGAGGTCAAACAACTTGCTTCTTGAACTCATGTACAAAGAGTACAATACAGTATATAGTTTAGTCATCTATTTATGAGAAATCCAGGTATCGAAAGTGCATGGTGAGAACCCCTTTTGTTTTTCAGATGAAAGTATTAATGGGAAATGCGTATGAAAACAGTGCGTGAGAGAGTGGCGCAGGGGATGAATAAATATTATCGTCATAAGCACGGAGAGCTTTGAAACGCGGAGGAATATCTCAACGCCTCCGGCTGCCATGATTTCGTATTCGTGGCCGGGTTGGTGTCTCGTCATTGGGAGGTAGTCTCACAGTGCCGGAAGCGGACGACGAAGAGAGACCTGCCGCCCCGAACTGTATTCCGCGAGAGGGACCTGCCACTGCACTTCCACCAACCTTTCCTGAACAATGTTGAGATGGCCGAGAAGGAGTGGCTGTGGTGGCAGTCACGGTTGCGGTTGGAGCCCACCTGGATGCATCGACGCCTTCTGACCTAAAACTGTCCGGTAGTTCAGATATCTCTACGTTAACGCCTCCGTAGGGCTGTTGAATTTCAAGTCCACTTTCGTCAAACTCGATTTCCAGCACAGAGTCAGACTCGGAAGGAACAAGATCCTGATCCATCGCATCAATGTCCGCTTGTTCTTGCTCGTCATCTTCATCGTCCCTGCCCGGCATGCTTTTAGTTTTCATATCGTCATCGTCCTGGAACCCATCATCACTAAAAATATCTTCATCGTAAAGCCCCCCAGGTGGTTCACCCAGCCAGTCTTCGTCATCCTCGTTGCCAAAGTCCCATACATCTAGGACGGTAGCATCGTTTCTGTTACTAGCTGCCACGCACCACCTGCCTTCAAAGACAACTTGCCAGACGCCGGTGATACCTGTCAAGAGATCCCTAACAACTGTACCATCGCGAATATTCCACATCTTGAGATTTCCGTCCGATCCACTAAGCACTTTAAATTCATCGTGTTGGAAACACGTAATCGCGCCGGTGTGTGCTGCAAGTGTATGCCGCAATTCTCCAGTGTCGGGATCCCAGATACGGAGTGTCGAGTCTGCAGCGGCGGAAACGAGATGCGACGGTGACAAGCCTAGCAACCCAACAAGAGACGTATGTCCAGTGAGGGCATATTGACATTGACCTGTCTGGAGATTCCACACACGCACAGTTCCGTCCATAGATCCTGAACAAGCTTGATTCCGACCTAAATCTAGGACGACGCTGTACACTGAAGTATGAATAGTTGATATTAAGCTTCGTGGACAGAACTATATAAAAACTGCATCCAACCTTTTTGTGTATGTCCCGCTAAAACCCATTTACAAGCTCCGGTGATGATATCCCAGATACGAACGGTACAATCATAGCTTCCAGATACCAAGGTTCTTCCCCTAGCTGCCAGTGCTCGGACCGCGTGATCATGGCCTTCTAGATGTAGCTTATGGTAGGGATTCTCGTCAGCATCCTAAACGCTTAAGAAATTAGTTCGGAATAGACAATCACGTTGTTCACTTACGCAAACTTCGGCAAGATCGACCTCTGTCTCATCTGGACCAAAACATCTGAATTCAGCGTCTCCAGGCCGAGGTAAAGTCCAAACCCTCAAAGAATGATCACGACTGCCAGTAACTATCAATGGTCGCTTGGGCCATTTCTCTTTCGTAATAACGCCGTCATGTTCGACGTCAATGAGTTCAGGTTTCACGATTGATAAACATCGTACAGTGCTTGTATGACCGCCGAAGACATGAGTACATTTACCAGTAGAAAGGTCCCAGATGCGAACTGTTCGGTCTGTTGATCCACTAACAAGGGTGTCTTTACAAGCTGCTAGAGCCCAGACACCTCCTTCATGACCTCCAAGGGAGCGGACAAGCTCGCCCGTCACAGGCGAATAGACGCGAATTGAATGATCATCAGAGGCAGATATGATACGGCCGTGAGAGAATATGAGACATGTGACAACTGATGAACCGTGGGCGGGGAAAGATACGTGTTTAGGATCAGGATTGTTCACCCAACGGGTACGTGTTAGAAGCCTCGATTTGAAAAGCATTTTGTAAGGGTGAGGAAGAGGAAGAGGGTTGGGAACAAATGATGGGGACCTTTGTTCATGACGACGTCGAGCATATATAGAGTTGGCAAATGAATTTTCAGAGTCACCACCAAACCATATCTTTGTGCTTTTGAGGAGATCACGCCATAGTACGGGATCAGAGTCGATGATAGCCCGCCAAGCTCTGGAAACACGAGAGGCACGAGCAAGCGTCGAGAAGGGAAGGTAGCTCAATACGTGCGACACGAGTTCTGGCGGAAGTAAGGTAAGGAAGTCGCGAGCAAGAGTCGGCGTTAAAACGGCATGTAATGTGCGGATGACTGGAAGAGGTGAGTGACGAAGTAAGGTCAGAAGGAAGTGACTCTGCAGAGGCGCAGGAAGTGTCATAAAATGCGAAAGCAACGACGGCAGAGTTAAAAGAGTTGTCAGCGATAAATCTGGCTGCAAAGGTGCTCGAGGTAATGGTGAAGATGCCCCACTTGGAGGTGCTGAGGGCCAAATACTTTCAGGAGAGGGTGATCCATGGGGTGATGGCAGAGGGGAAGGAGGCGCCGCTGCATTTACGGTCGAGATCTGAGGAAGGGGCGTGGCTCTGGCTTTCTTTCGCGGAGGATGCAAGGTTACGTTTTGATCAGAACTAACTTCAATTCCTTCCATCATGTTATCAGAGTTGTGGGAACGTTTCTTGCCATACCGCTCGACAGCATCTGCAAGGCCTAGGACGTGCGTTTCTTTGGCTGCTTCATCTCGTTTAAGCATACGCCAGCCTTTGCCTGAGACCATTTCATGCTCTTCTTGCATATCTTCCTCGCCACCATCACCGTCACGAAAGATGGCGCATGAACCATTCGGAAAGACAAGGGGAAAATTACGGAGAGATTTGGGGATGTTGGCATGAAGAAGTGGGTAGATTTTTGGATCCTTTGGTGAAGATGGTGGCGGCAGAGGCGGTAATTGAATCGGGGCGTAGGTTGTCGTTGTCGTTGTCGTTGTCGTCACCCTTAGATGAAGGGTAAATTAGGAGTAAGATAGGTAATAAATGTGAATACTCACGTTGTTGTATTAACCGAAGGCTGAAGAACCAGCACCGGGCGTTGATTGGCGCTCATTGTGGAGAGAAGGAGAGACAGATGTTGAGATGTGGCTCACCAGGAGGAGGGAGACGTAACATTGAAGCGGAGATTTAAACGAAGCAAATCTGCCTCACCGACTCAGAGTTTACCTAGTAGACTGTAGGCCCAACCTAGGCCTACCCTTCCTCGAAGTCAACGCCATTTTATACGACCAACAGTTCAACCAAGTAACTGGAATACAAAGCTTTTTTTAATACAAACTCCTCTTGAAGTTGTCGATGGCTGGACGGCTAGACGGACCTTGAGCCTGAGGCTGGGTGATAATTGTGCTTGGCGACTTCAAGTTGCTATTCTTATATTGAATGGAACTGGTATCTCTAGGCGTTTTGTTTCACCTGGTTCCAAGCACTCGGAATCCCAACCAGGAACCAAAATTCCTCGGTACCTCCCAGTTGGTACCAGGTACCAGGTTTTTTTTCCCGTCGAATACATCCCTCTCTTGCACAACTCTTGCAATTCTTAAACTTAAAACACTCTTGGCTTTGCCAAGAAACCAAATGAGAGGATACGTCGCTTATCGTGGGCACTGTCTATTCAGTCTGAGAGACACGAGCACTGTAGTTGCTGCGCTTTTACTCTGTTTGATGCTGCGGTTGCTCCCATAGTCGCATCTCGGAACACTTGATGCAATCACACCGGTCCTTCTCATCCATGGTCAGTTTAGTATTTAACGCTGCCTGCGCCTTGAAATGTAGCTCATGAACTCCCCAGCCCAACTGCGGGCGCGCAAACGGAGTTCATTGCCTCGATTGCTAATTGGCGCTCGCGTCAAATGCTACGGCGTCCTCCTGCCTTCTGCTGAAGGCCCTTCGTAATTCACGACACATCTCTATACATCTGTATGAGTCGTATCTCTCTGCTCCGTCAGATTCTTATCCCGCAGTTTTAAAGCGATTGGACCAATAGCCCGCCCGGATGCCAATCACTATTCTCCCATGCTTCTCATCCCTTAGAGGTTCCTAACGATCGACTGTGTTGTCATTGCTGGGCTGGTTGCTATACGCTGGAAAAATGTGGTCCATCTAAGCTGGTCAAACACACTTCAGGCGGGGCTTTTCATTCGCAGCACGTAAGGACTCCGGCCTGCTTGCTTTCGCCTTACCAAATAATTGTTTGTCTGATAGCTTCACAGGCATCTTCGATGGGCGCTAGCTCTATCTGTTTCGTCATTCCTCTGACGTACAATACGCCTTTTTGCAACAACGAACTGAACAGGCTTCTTGAACTATGGATTCAATCGAGGGGTTTTCATGCCGTTTGTGGACGAATGAGATCATAGTTGTGGGCCCTATGCATGGTCGACGTCGACATCTCACGCTGATGTCAGCCGAGGCACTTCTTAACGCTCGAGCTTTGACCATAATAGTTGAAATATTCACCCGACACCACGATGGACTATCTCTCATCTGTGGTAAACTGTTTTGTCGGGTCCTATTCTTAGTCAATCTCCTGGTATGAGGAAAACTCGGCAACATCCTTAAACTCCCGCCGCTCCAGACAATACATTCATCGCTCTTGCCGAATTAGATGGGTTTAATCCAGGATATCGTCATCTTTCTGCGTCATCAAGGTGGTTACTTGCACCAAGAAGCCTTTTAAGGTTTTTTTTTCCTCAAAAATTCTCCCGATTATTCTCAGTCGATAGGAATCTGTTCACACCTTGCTGTGGAAAGACAAGGTTTGAATCCACAGGCCTAACTCTGGCATTAAAGCACGGTGTGTTTTGATGGCATACGTAGCTCTCTAAACTGATTCTTTGTAGATTGCGGACCGTGTTAACGACCGAGAAATTTTGACTTGGGGCATTCTCTCCCCGTTTGAATCTACATCTTTTTCGACTTCGTCGACGATCCAACATAAGCGATGATAGCAGTTTCGCCTCTCCACTTCGTTTCGCCCGAGGATCTTTTCAGCTTCCCGACAATTTCGCAGTATCGCGCGAAAATTGAAGCAAAATTGGCTGCAGGAATCATTTGCCGAAGTGAGTTGATTGTTTGCCTGTGGTACAAGCAATGTTAATCCCACGTCGCTGATGTCTATACAAGTATTCTCATGCATGCCTCTCACAGGTAATGTGTTGTCAAGCATACTCAAAATAGCTCATTCAGTCCTCTCCACGCACGATCTTCGGTGAACTCCCAAACGATCCTTGCCCGGCGCCAGTATGATGCTATGTGGTTTATTGTCTCTTTTGTACATAATTTGCAGCCATGAGAAATCGATGGCCAGGGATTAGAGCACTGTCTTCCATTCTTGGCCTTTCAACAGCGCATGGCTTACAAATTCAAATTTTTGATTGCATGGACTCTAACGCAAGCAACCTATTTGAACATGCCTAGTTCCGAAACAAAACATATTTGGTGTTTGATAACAGTCTGTCGAGGTCCGATACTGGTATGATCTTCCCGACAACATCGTCGCCTGACCTTCTGTCGCTGGGAAATTTATTGATTTTTTTCCATGCGGCTCCTCGGTTATTCATCGTGGCCAGGACTCCTTCGACCAACCATATGTCTGATGAGGTGATATGCACCCTAAAGCTGTTGTCTCTTCTATATCTTTCCCATGTATCATTTACCGTCGACAACGAAGGTCTTCTGTGATGCTTGCCTGTCAATCGAAACTGCAATCTACTACCAGGTCCAATTCATATCAGGCTTTGGATATACTGTGCCCCTGGCTCGGATTGTAGAAGGTACACCGAGATTTATGGGCTGAATTGCACTCTGGATCCAATGCATCCGTTCTCGTTTGCTACACTCCCGCGAAGGAGGCCCGTTTTGGTCACAATCAAATGGGACCAGGCGACCCTGTTCTGACCTGGGCAGTCAATCGCTTTTGGGAATTTTATACTACTTCCCTTCACTCAGTTGGCTGGATAGGTCAGATTGACAACGGCCCCCGAGGTCCCTTTTCCCAGAGCGGCTGAACGACAGCAACAAAAACCACAAGCTCTATGTTTTCTTTCCCTCGTTATCTTATCACGCCTCTCGAGCCATTTTTGGAAATGGTTTACTTGGTGGTATGTTGTATCTTTACTATTGAAGCCTGACACAAGTGATGTGATATTGCGAATAAACGTCACTGTATTGTGTCTTTGTATTGGGGGCTGTTCGGCAAGGAGCATACCTTACCACAACGAGAAACTGGGATCCTCACTGATTCATTCATGTCTTTCTTTACCCGCTGCCTTACAAAAATAAAAAATAACTTCAACAGGTGTTTCTATTATCACTGTCTGTACCTGTTTTACCTTTCTCCAGGTCTTTTTTCTCACAAACGTGTGCCTCTGGGGTAGTTCGTCACCCATGTTTCGCGCATGTTTGGGAGTAGCTCCCAAATTCAAAGTCTTCCTTCATGCGTCGAGATTCCGACGCCACGTTGCTATTTCCGGGAGTCACTCGTATGGAGATCTATGTATAGTATCATTTCAGTTATGAAGAGTGTCCATGGAGCAAGATGGTTCCTCGCCGCCGTATTTACCTGATTTCCTGTATTGTGCCAACTTAACGAATAATGTCGAGCTTTGACTTGCAGCCTCCATTCCAACTACATCCAACAAAAATAGTATCTTTCATGGTTTTGGGTACAAGCTTTGATAGGAACATTGTGTTAAGATTATTTAGAAACGTGAACACATGTATTAGAGTAGTGCAATGTTTGTTAAGGATTGATTCGGCTTGACATTTCTCGCCCCCCGTCTTTAATTGAAGCTTTAACTCAACGCGTGGCAGTATAGCGAAGAGCGATACGTTCCAATCGCACCCTCGCATCACCCTCGAAACCGGCCAGGCTTCCCAAACCGCATGACGTCAAAAAAATGTTGCGCTCCCAAATTTGTCGTGAGAGTGCCTAACAACTTTAGAAGCGATTTTTACACTATATATGGCAGTTTCAAGTTAAAAAAAAAAGGGGGGGTCGTTTCGAGAATGAGCTGAAATACACCACGATACTTATAACTTTAAGTTTTGAAGTGAAGAATACAGGATGGAGATAGCGAACTTCACAGTGCCCGTTTTGTCACCCGACCGACGTCGCAGTAACCTAGTTTATAACCCGGATAATAGTTGGCGACATGGGCGTCAGGGCCAATGGAACGACTTCAATTGATCAATAATTATAGTATGACGTACCATGGGCCGGGTTGAGTCACTATTCAGACAATGTCGGGGCGCGTCAGAGGGTTGGACAGCGCAGTACCCCTCATTCGTAATCCGTCAAAAGACAGAAATGTAACGAGGAGAATACCACGATGCCATGGTACGCGATCCTTGCCATAATGGATCTGTGTGAGGAGTATAGCACTAAACGGGCAGGCGAACCAACATGAGTGAGTATTAGAGAAAATAGAAACGTCAAGAGCATACATCAAATCTTGCTCAAGTTCTTTTTGGATACCTATGGAACAGGCGCTCCTTGAATAAAAGATTAGACAGCAAGTTTCTGTGGGACCCCGTCCGAAGTATGCGTATCTCACCGTCATGTCTGGGGATATTTTGTTGAACTCAAATCCAGTCACCAACATAGATCGACATTCGAGGTGATATTTTTGAACCATTGATGGCTGTAGCGCCTAGTTGCACATGGCACCAAATTTCAACCACTAGTTCGGCGCTGGTCCAAAGAAACAATCCAGAAAAGCGGTCGAGGTTGCAACTGCACAGAGATAGCGTAAAAAGCGCTTTACTCGCCATGGGGCAAGAAAGAACCCTGGATGGCTATCACGTACGAATGCAGCGAGGAAAAGCTGGACAGAGTGGATGAGAAAAAAAACAATCCGTGGTAAATTGAAATGAAGGACATGTGGCATAAAGTAGCCAAATGCAGCATGTGTGAATTTGTTTCAGTTCAAATTATTGACCTAGAAGCTCCTGGAAGGTTTGGTATATCAGATTACATCGACGATTTCGAGGGCAACCGAGGGATTCCGTTTTGGTAATGAGAGCGGCGAAAATTTTCCAAATTTCAGGTCGACCAAAACGGTCTCATCTCCAACGATTGTGCCGAAGCGGTCGCATTATATTATTGACGAGGCTGCCGAATCCTGACTCGGTTTTACCATTGATTATCAAGCATCAAATTCTTGAAATGTTTAGGGAGAACGGGGAATGCAGAGCTCAGGGGACGAAATTCCTCGAGATCCACGCGTCGGTTAGGGATTTTGATGTATACTCTTTAGTCGAGTTGACAACGCAGCGGAACGGCTCACCGTTGAAAAAAAATTCCTGAGTGAATTGAGTCACGGCCTGCACTGTATTTTGTACCTGAGAGGATTGAAATTTCATCAGTACACAGATTGTACAACTTTAGAAGTTATACCAGCAATGAGCATGCTGAAATAGGTACACCATAAATGTATGAACTTGAAGGCCTTGGATACGGTTCTATTTTTACCATATGAGCAGAAATGATTGCTGTATCCTATAAAGGGGTGTTCCTAAAGCTGTGTGGGAAGGTAGGTGGGAATGTGCGTCCTCACTGGGATATTTGTCATCAAATACTGATGCGACCGTTGGAGTACTTGCTTTCTCAGTCTTTCTGTGTACAAAAATTTATAAAAATATACATTGTGCATTGTCCCGATTCGGAGCCATCGTCGGTACATATTTTTATTAACCGTGGTACGAACCAAAAGTCGAAAATCCTGCTTTGGATTCAGATTAAACATTGCTATGCTACAGAACCAAGTTTGTCAATTTGCAAGCCGTTGGTCCTTAAGCCTGCAGTGAGAGTTATTGATTATCCCATATGTGGCCAGTCAACCCATAAACAACTGGATTTTCATTGTTTGAGGGTCGTAGATGTCACTTCTTTACCTCTAAAGGCAGATTAATAACTTGCAGGTCTGATGCCAGGATTTTCCTGAAAGGAGGTTGACGACCATGATCTATTCCGTATAATGATAAGTCGGACGCGTGCCGGTCCCAAAAACCTGGTATGTGATTGTGAATTGAAGATGCGTTGATAGAAATAGGATGTTCACTTTTTAAAATTATTTTTTATATACAATTCTTTAAATATAAACTTGTGTAGGACCCATTGCCTTGGGTGAGTGGACGAGATGAGAGAGAATGTCACGTCATAACGCTACGACGTGACAGGGTTGAACTAGATCTTGGTCGTGGGTTCAGATGGACTTGCTTCCCTGACATCGTGTAAGTCATCTGTCCGGACCTGGTTTTGTAATGTGTTTCTCAGCTTCCAAACTCTTTTCTCACTCTTGTTTCTCTCCATAGCCACGCGCTCAGACAGTTACTTTCGGAAATCCATCAAAAAGAGAGCGAATTTCTTATACGCGTGAGTTATCTTGTTTTAAAGCCATTCGAAAAAGTCAGTTCCCCCTTTGCTACCTCAAGAGTGGTGGTCTTGTCATTCTGGCTTTCTTCGACACAATGCGCAGTGTGATGCCGCCATCGCCTTTTGCTTATTATTCTCCCCAATCGCAATACTACCCCTCCCTGTCTTATGCAGATGACTTACAGCTTACCCACCGTCAGGAATATTCTATGCACAACGACCAATCATTGTCGCAGTCTCTGCCATCACCATCATCCCCTTCAATCCCAATCGATCCAGCACTTGCACTTTATCCACCATATTACTCTAGTTACCAACAACATCCTTCACAACTTCAACAGCATCTATCTTTACCCCCAAATTATTCGTCACCTTCGTCACAAGGATCGGATACTATCGGTACCCCACCCACTGAAATCTTAATGTATCCCTCATCCTCTTCCAACATAAATGGCAAAAGGCCGTCCTCTTCGATATCTAATAGCAATATGGACAGTAGGAAAAAAGCGAGGAAAGACGACGACTCTGAAACTCATAGTCCTGCAGCAGAAAAAGAGGAAGTTAAGGCTAAGCCCACTCGTGGCTCACGGTTCGTACTTGCATTCCATATTTTCGATGGAATCTTGACAGCCTTCTTTTTTCAGTGCTTGCACTGTTTGCAGACGTTTGAAAATGAAGTGCGTGGGAGCGGAACAAGGACCTCCATGTAAACGATGCTCCTCTGGCAATCATGAATGTATATTCGAAGAATCGAATCGAGGGAAAAGGTCTTCCAAGTAAGCCTTTTTTCCCCCTTCTCTCTAGGTACATCGGTCCTAAGAGTGAAGCAGGAAGCATGAAATTCTTACGCGATCTCTCCGGAAAATGGAGCGAACGCTTGACACCGTTTTGCGATCAATTGGAAATCCTGGAATTGCGTCTGGAATGGTGTCTCGTTCTCCCTCCCCCTCCCCTCAGACAGTCACCACTCAGGCGCTCCTTGCAGAGTCACCATCCCCCCCACCGGCCTCTTCATCCTTCCGCCATCAAGCGAATCATCACCAACCCCCTGGTTCTCCAAAACTTCATTCGTTACCCGACAATTCTCTCAATCCTTTGGGACTACTTGCCGAGGCGAGCCTTGCAAACCGCCGAGCTCAGGCAACCAACCAAAGTGGAATGACTGCAAGGTCCACAGATCCCAATGAAAACCCTAAGCTCGGCGTCGCCAGTGACAATTACTTTAAGCCTGGTACATGGACTTGTGTCTGCATCAAATATATCTCTAACCTTTCTGATTGATAGGCCCAATGACAATCCTTCCGCTACGGCGACTGTACATTGAGCGTCAGATTCAACCAGAAATGCTTAGTTTCGTTGGTACTGATGAAGTTGTCATTTTATTCAATATGTGAGGCACTTACTTCAACATTCAACATTTCTCATTTTGATCTCCCATTTCTCCAGTTATTTTGATCATGTCCATGTAAGCACACGTCACTTCATCGTCTGTCAACATCTAATATCTTCTTTGTACTTAGATGCACTGTAATCTGTTGGATCGCAACTTTCACACTCCATCTCTTGTCTGCTCCCGGTCGCCTTTCTTGTTGACTACAAGTACGTCTTATCTCCATCTTTCCCACTCTGATGATACTTATCGGAACTATTAGTTTGTTCGATCGCTAGCAAATTCTACACCGCTAAACCAGATCTCCATCCAAGGCTTACCGAACTAGCCAAAAAACTGGCCTTTAGTGTTCCTGCAAAAGGCTACAAATCTGTGGAAATCGTACAAGCCTATCTCATGCTTGCTTTATGGGGTTGTGGCGCTGTTGAACGATATGAACAGGACAAGACCTGGCTACTTTTGGGGATGGCCATTCGGTAGGTTTCTTGATATGTGAATTGGCATCAAATTGAAATTCAATCGGATCATTGTGTAGAATGGCTACGGACTTGAACTTGCATCGCAAGACAGCCGTGACCAGTCAGGAAACCCAGGAAGGCAAGGCTCGTGACATTGAAGTACGCAACCGCGAACGGACATGGATGCTATGCTTTTGCCTTGATCGAAGCTTCAGCGCTCAAATGGGAAAACCGAGTTCCATTAAGGAGGAGTATGTCATCGATGTCTCTTCTTAACTAAATATTAACATGCATGCTAGTTATATCATACGACATGCGAACCAGTGGCACAAGTCCGCAGTGGGAAATCCCTCAGATTCAGCTCTTGCAGCTTATGTTGTTCGTATTTTCATTCCGTTCTTGTCAATTTGCTTCTTATGCTATAATTTTTATTAAGGAGCTCCAACGGATATTGTCCAGGAGTTTGGAGTTCCTGTATAGTGGAACTGAAACCCCCTCCGGATTGCTTGTCAATTGTGACTATATGCTGGTGATCAAGTCCTTCGAAACGCAAATACTGACCTGGCGGCAACAATGGATCGAGCAACGAATTTGGGATGGTAGGGATGCTTTATTTAACTTTTCCTTCAGGTCAACTGACCCAAGCGAAAACAGATCAACCAGCTGCAACAGCTAGCTACAAGCGGATGATTTCCCATTTCTACTTCAACTATGCCATGCTGGTGCTAAATTCGTTCGGACTTCAAAACGCAATGGAGCGTGCACCATTGGATATAGGTCACTTCTTCGCTCGGGTTCATTCTTCTGCGTATGCGTGCGCTACGATTGTTCGCGATCAGCTCGGGCCCACTGGGTTCATGAAGTATTCACCCGACTCTCACTTTGTTCAAACTTCTTACGCTATATTGAGTCTGTTGAAGGTTTGCACCCAGGTTCATGTGACTTGTACTTTCGCTGATACTCGGCTTGTGTAGCTTATCCGACCTGAATTCCAGGCCTTCCTTGAGAGCGAGCGCAGTATTCTCAGTCTGGTCAAGGAAGTCGCTGATGTTCTCGATAATATCGCCGCCAACCCTCTCCATACACCTGCTCTGTACAGTGGATTCTTGCGTGCTCTTATTTCTGCCAAATGGGACGTGCCATCGGCAAATGGGACCTCTAACGGAGATGGAGATGAGAAGCCCCAACCTCCTCCAGTGGATGGAGAGCAAGGCGATGATATTCAAGGCGACACGCATACGCCTAGCAGTTACGGTCAGCAACAGCAGAGCTACGGCGCAGATACTTCGTTTCCCCTCAACGAATTTCAGTTTGACAGCGAGATGGGTCCAGTTGCGGACATATCTACGTTCCCGCCGACTATGGCGCCTTACCCAACCGAAGATAACATGGGCGGCCTCACGATAGATAACATCTTGAGTAGTGGCTTTTGGGATAGCATGCTAGTGCCTGGTAAGTCGGGTGATCAGCTAAGCGTTGCCTTCTTTATATTAAACTTCTTCCTCTTCTTCCTTCCAGGGTACAACAGCATGGATGGCTTCAGCGGCGGCTTCGTGTTTGGAGCAAATGGCAATGGCTTGATCACACCCCGCTTTGGTATTTCGCCTTCACCTTCCGGCGCCAATACACCCGGTCGATTTGGCAGTCATACTGCTCTCACTCAGAACAGTATCAATGTTGCCTTTGATCATCAACACAAAGACGGAATCAGTATCGATGCATGAGCCTCACCTGGCCCATATGCATTTCTGTAACTCCCCTCTCCCACTTATTCTTTCTATTAATATCCGGGTATCGTGTAATTCCTTGGTGTAGCTTTTTTCTTTTTACATAAATATGCAAGTAAACAAATTATCTCCCTACTACTATCTATTACCCTGTTCTTTTGATACAGGTCATACACGCTCAAGGTTTTCTCTATATAGGTCTTTTCACTCCATTAGTTTCAAGAAATACAATGTACATCGTACGTGCTTGAATTGAAGAACATCCAAAATGACGAGTTCTAAGTGTGCAAGCATTGGTTTGGTCAATCATTAATCATTGGCAGTGTCCACCGCCTTGATCACCAACTGCAACATCTATCTACCTGCGGGACTTGTACTTGACTGTCGAGTTATTCTGAGTCTAGGTACACCGAGGCTCGGACTAAGGTCCGTGTCAAAATTGGACATCATTTTCAGGCTCTTAAACCTTTATCCTCAACAATTGGCACGCTGGTCCGAATAACCAATAATCCAGTACTAAAGACGTTATTAATCCCCTCATTTATCCGAGTTGAAGTCATGCCAGTACGGCAGGCTTTTATCAAATAAGTATTTCTCGCCCCGGCCTTCGCATCCTGAGCCTTATTTTATTTTTTTGATACCCAGATATTAAACTCAAGATGGTGACCTTGTAAACTTGTGTGTGGTAGGCTTAAAATCCCAACCACTTCTAGTACGCGAGTAACGCGACAACGGCGACGTATAATGCGGTCAGTTAATTTATTTAATAAACTTTATTAGTATTGTAGACTGCATCTGTGGGCCAGCGCCCTGCCCACAAGCTCATGTACAACCCAACTTGAGTGCATATTATTAGCGCGGCGAATATCTGCCTTATGCGACTCATTGAACTATCTCAAATGGAAGGAAGCCATGATCAACCCCGAAATCACACAGAGTTTGGGTCACCGGTGATATATATTGATAAGCTTAACTTGATAACACGATTGCTCCACGACGACTCGGAGTCTCGGACATGGACAAAGATACACATTGTACCTGCAATTTTGTAATATAAATCTGCCTGTACCTGTATGCATATGTGGAATTCCCTCCGAGACTTCTGGCAGTGGTTTCCACGATTCCAAGTCCAACTATCGCTGATTACTGTCGATTGGATGGTGGTTTTATCTATTCAGCCTGAGTTTGCAAGGGCATGTGATCTTTTTCGTTCTTGATACTCATGTCATTCTGACTCATTCAACATGATTCTAGGTTAGATATGAATATCTCTGTCAGTCAGGAGCCCACCTTATAACCAAAAGATGTTTGATTACGATGAAGACATTTTGTGAAGTTCACCTTCAAGACCTTCAAATGACTCAAAGCTGCTTAGTGGTTTTCAGTGAGTAGTAATTATTTTTAGCATCACATCCGAGTCGGCTCTACCCTGGTCATCTGATTCGCGCAGGTCAAAATTGTTCGCCTCATTCCTTTCCACTCGTCTTCTATATCAGCTAAACGTTCTCAGAGGAACACTCTTGTCTAATTCTACCGCGGGGTTATGGAATCTATTCCGACGGTAAAACCACCACGATGACTTGAAAATTGAAGCTCTGGTCCCTGATGGCCGGCGAATGATCTGCACTTGAGACCTAGGTCTACGCTGTACTCAGGGAATATTCTGCATATAGAGGGTTGGATCCAACCTGAAGGCTTGATAATCCATTTCAGGGTCCAGTAGATCCTCTGGCGTCATCGGTCTCCTTCTTGCTAAGAAAAACTTGGCTATTGCGGCCATTCAAAGTTAACGTTGAAATTTCAAAGTCCACCGCTCTTGGGGTTCATATACCGAAGTTGCATGTCATGCAGACCATATACAGCACTTGCGGATTTATGGTTACAGTGTTGGAGACTCACGTTCATAAAAGAAATCTCCCCCAATCTCCATCGATCTAATGAGCGGTGGTATTGCAAAGTGCCTGTGGAAGGCTAAAGTCTCGATAACGACGGTCGCGATTGCACGACTGTGAGTTTACCCTTCACCTTTTCATCATCTTAAATTGGTTGACAGATAGATTTCATTTTCTCATAAATTTTAAGTTGACGATCGCTGCGACTTGTGCATGAAAAGGAAGATGGATATCATATGATGCTATCTCTTTTCTGCTAGTCCTGCGGATGGCTGTGCAATTTTGAGGGCTTACTCGACCCATTTGAATTCAACGCTTGTTTAAATGAACGCCACATGCTAGACGGAGATGTCTTTAAACAGAGGTGAGTCGTTTCATTGCATACTTTAGAGAACCATAGCAAAAAAAATTCTGTTGCATTGTAGACTAGTCATTGCATTGTGCTATTACGTTACAGCATTGGTTACAAGCTTTAGGGAACAATGAATGCTGACCTGATAAGGCTGAAGGGAGACTCGGACCGTCTCACGTCTGTTTGTTGATTGTTAACTCGGACTTCGACTTCTGCCTCGAGGTGAACACGTTTCTGATCCAAAATGAACAAATCTTCCTGGTTCCTGTCTGATTGCCTGGAAATATCTCACAAATCACAATCTCCCTTTTCAACTGTCGCACTCGACCCCGCATTTTACACCGGCACTATAAAGCTCTTTGACTTCCATTCTTCGGTTGCCTTCTTCCCCTGCTTGTTTGACTGCCGATATGACAGAGTACACAACCTCATCCCATGCCTTTCGCGAGTACATGTCTGCTCGTGAAAGGACGGCGCGTTGGGTTCAAAATCATTCACCCATCGAGGATGAGTTCTATTCACCATCCCTCCCTCCTTCTGTCATCGATGGACTAGTACCTTCCTCACCTCCGTCAGAGGCGGACAGTTCTTATTCTACCCCCCCAAAGATGGTTCTACGGTACAACGACGGTAGACCAGATGTCCCCATCCCCCATCCCGGTAGCATGGGAAAACCAGGATCAAGAATGTATCAAAACTCCCCCCAGACCAGTAGTTCCCAAAGTCGTGCCAGGTCGGGTTCTAGCAGCGACTCACCAGCGTTTAAACCTTCCTATAGTCACCGACACGACCATGAATCTCGTGTACCAGAGGAAATTCGAATTCTTCCGTCATCTGGCGATGTTCCGACTTCTTCCACATCTTCGCGACACACTCGGTCAAAATCACTCCCTAGAAGCTCGGATCATCACCGCCCGCCTGCTCCCGATGTTCCTTTCATACCCCCTCCCCACATGCAGACCCAGTCGCCTTACTATGGCCAACGTCCTCTACCCATGGGCTCACAGGGAATTTCTCCTCCACCACAACAAGTTAGTTTCGCGCAACCTACCCATCCATGGCCCCCAAGACATGGTCATCCCAAGCATGCACCTCCCGCTATCATTTATGCACCTTCTCACCATTCACAACGTCCGCATTACGCACCTCCTGCCATGTTCCATCACCCTCCACAAATGGGACCGAATGGGATGATATACAGTCATTCAGCACCTCCAGCTTACCCCACTCCGTATGGAGGAGTGACTCCACATCGTCATACCTCTTCCGCTCATGACATCCGAGGGCCCAATGGTCTCGATCCCAGCCATACACGGTCACTTGGCCGGTCTACCAGAATTAATCCGACATCGTCGTCAACATCGTTGACTAGTCACAATTCTGGAAGTACGTACTACGTTCTACCAGCACATGGTCAAAAAGTCCATGTGATTGTGAGTTGTCAAGGTTATAAATTTTTGTTGCCGATATCTGATGAAAAACCTTTTAGAATCCTAGTCCTGAGCAATCAATTGTTACGGCGACATCAACAACTAAATCGCCTACCTCTCCTTTTGCTCAGACCTTTGGCAAGAAGCCATTCTTTCAACGTTTATTTGGCTTTGCGAAGTTTTCAACTGCCGGGTCTTCAAGAGCATCGTCCAATGGCGGAGGAAAACTCTACAGACGACATTCGTTAGGGACATCACGGAATACTGGCGACGAGCAAAGTCAATAGCAATGCCCACAGAAAAACAAGAGCGCCTTGACGCGAAGAAGATAAGGACCCGACGAGGATCGACCCGAACTAGCCAGCATGCATGGCCTTACTTATCCTTCTTGATTATAGAACGTTTACTTTTCCCTCCTTCATTTCTTCTCAGTTATCTCATTCATCAGCCTTTCCTGCTCTCTCTCCCGTCTTTCTTAGTACCCATCCATGAGCCCAATTTGATAGTTCTGAACAGACCAGATTTGGAAATCATTAGTTCAAAATTGGATTATCTGACAAAAGGTCCTTCGGTCGGCAACTACTTTGCCTCGTGCTGTGGCCATCCGGACCGTCGTTCGAGCCTCGAGGAGCACGCCGTTCAGTTCAAGTTCTAGCGGAACCTCTCCTGATGACTTGTTTGGGTTCGGACGTTTTTGAAGACTCTATTCCAACTCTATTTCTCCCCGAACTGTCATTCTATTCTGTCAGGCTCATGTGGTCATAGTCCGGTACCTGATACCTCTGCCAATAGAAAGATGCCTTCCTCGTTGACATCTCTGCCCCATTGACTGCTAAAAGGTTCAAGCGTACAAGCTCCAACATCCTTACTATGCGGCTTCCCGACAAAGTCGATACTCTTGCTTCAACCTTCTTCCTGTAGGCTGCTGTCAGGATTTGTGGCGAAAAAGTGTGGCTAATTATTGTCCTCGGAGTCGGACCCGTAAATCCCTTTGAAAAGATGACGCCGTAGGGGGGAAGGGTATCAGTGTACATACATAGTCGAGATGCTCAAGCCACCTGTAAGTACTTTGGGAGTAGTAGCCATAACGGCAGAGGCTTTGTAAGCAACTACGCGCAAACGTGACCGCCTTCATGAACCGTTCCTCAGACTGACTCCAATGTCTACACTCTGAAACGCCTCTCAAGTCAACTACTGACAAAATGGACAAATTATCAGCGTCGGCGCGAAAGGAACGCGCTGGAGTCAAAGTCCAATATGGGAAGAAGACCAAATTACGGGCAAGGGCTTCTTCCATTAAGGGATCTACTGCAAAAGTTCCCTATGGGTCACCCACCTCAGATGCGGTATTGTCTACGCCTCTGCCAGTGTCGACATCCTCACACAGGCCTAGCCCTTATCATAAAAATAAGAAAGGCTTGGTATTACATATAGCCACTGGCCCATCATCTTTGAATCCTGAAAGCGACGAATCGGATTTGACTTCCCTATCATCTTCTACGCTTTCGTTAAGTCCGGGTATGGCCAGCCCTATTGACAACGATATACCAAAACCTTCCTTCTGCACTCCACCCAAAGCCGTACCGTTAACGGCTCGTCTTGGGCTCAATTATGAGCAACTTCCGGAACTTAATGAACCTACATGGTCAGCGAATGACCTGGATTCTTACGTGTGGGTCCTTCTGGAACCAAAGAGTAACCATGTTTATGACCCAGCCCGGGATGAAAATGATCGTAAAGGGAGACTCTGGTGGCCAGCAAAGGTATGTGTACTTTTAAGTTTAAAAAATGGACAATGTTTATCCAAATTGCCCATAGATCCTCAGTGCGAGAAACACTGATATCCCTCTCAAAGTCTCCTTATTTGGATCTGGACCTAAGAAGGTGGAAATAAAAACGCCATCTGTGGAAAATGTTTTGTCCAAGCTGGACATGATAGGGCGACCGCGATTTAATAAGCCCACATTCGTCTCTGCCTCTTCTGTCGCATCACATACGCCCACAGCTTCTCCTAGGAAGAAATTGAAACGTGATCGTAGCGACGTCGAAAAAAACTGGGAAGCTGCCGTATTAGAAATGGTACAAGATGGGGAGGAACAGGCAGGCAGCGACCATTTACCAGATATCGGAGAAGCATTCAATTACCATTTCGATGCGACTTCCTCCACGACGATAACGGCACCTGTTGGGATCCCCACGAGTATGGGAAAGGGCAAGAATAAATGGAAGGGGAAGAGGAAGAGGACTTGCGAGTCTGATGACGAAGGTTTTTGGGAATCTCCTCCTGCAGATAGCAGCTTGGATATACCTGGAGAACTCGTTCTTGGCCGAGATAAAGTATCAAAGCTAACTGCTTACTGGCCGGCCAAGATCAAGAATTATGTACCTCCTACGAAGCGTATGGAACAGGGCAAGTATACTGTTGTTTGGCTAGATGGCTCAGAGCAAAATATCTCGAGAGACTGGTTCTATACGACAGACGAAGATGGGTTCGCACTTTGTACAGTATGAATCCCTTCTTCTGGTTTCTGACAATTCTTAAAAAGTGGCTCCCTAGCTTGGACAGTTCGAAAGTTCAGTTCCTGAAGTCCTTGCTGATGACGAGGAGGAGGATGAAGATCCCCGACGATCGGCCAGTCCCGTTCCGCTTGACCCACCGCCGAATAATGAAGATTTTATAAACCTTTCTATTCGGGAACAATTCGTGTACACCAAGACCATTCTTTATGCGATCCTGAATGATGAATATGAGCCAACCCGGGGCAAGCACTCTCAGTTTATGAAAGGCGGAAAGCAGCGGGCGAGTCTGACGGATGAAGCAGCCCTGAGGGGAAGGATGGACCCAAAGGACATTGAGCATTTACAGACATATATTCGGGAGTGGTGCCTCCGGGAAGAAGCACCTGCTAATATTTTTGTTGATGAAATCGAAAATCGTGTAGATAATAACAACCACCGAGGAGCGAGAAAGGATATCCAGGAGGAAGACGAGGAGCCTTTACTCAATCCGGGTGTTGTAGTCGCCGACCGTCTTCATTCTGGATCACCTGCGCCCATGGAACCTGTCATCCTGTCTTCACCTCATAGGCTGCCTCCAAGCAGCTCATGTCCTTCTGTGACACTGGAAGTAAGTTCTATGTGCCCTTTTTGGTCGAGTTTTCTAGCTAAGCAAGAGGATTGCTAGCGTGAGGCATCATTAATTTCGGATGATGATTCCTTTATGGTGAGTCGGTTATCTTTTCTATGCCTCGTGTCCAAGTGGATGAATCATTATTCCTTCTCAGGTGCCTACTGAGCCTCCCTCCACGCTTGAATCGGAGGCTCCGCCACGCTCTCCAGTGACTGATGTGAGTAATAGTGCAAATATTTGACCTTCGAGACTCAGCTGCTCTGCCAGTTAATACCTGATAAAACAACACCAGGTTCGATAGACATACCCCTCAAACACGTAAAGACGCGGCCAGCTAAACAGCAAGGCTGTGAGGCGTATGAGTTACTGAGTCAATTTGATAAAATTGAGGTATAACTTTATCCTTTTTCGAGTTTACTCCCTATTGAGCACTGATTTCTTGCAGTACTGTCTTAATGTCTTGCTTCCGGAAGCTGTTCGACAGATCCTGCTATGGCGCTCTGGCAAGCGTACATCAATAGAACTTCTCTCTTCGGCTGAAGAGGAAGAGCTATATCAAGAAGGTCAAACACTGTTGAACGAGACGGATTGGGTGTTTGATATATTGCGCTATCGACAAATGAAGCTGCGAATGCTGCAGTCGAAAGCAAAGAACGGAAGCGTATCAAGAACGAGACGAGGCTTCAATGCTCCCAGTTATATTGAATAATGATATCTTATAGTCTTATACATAATATAATATGCGCCCACGTGGCAGTCAGTGATTGAAATTTCTTGTTAGGGTCTTAGACGTGGACCCTTTCAAACTTTGCTGGGCGCTTCAAAGTGAACATTTCTTTGTTCAGTTTCGTCAGTGGAAGTGGTAAGAATCATGGCGCCTCCTACTGTGCTTGACCCATGGCTTTCTGGACGCCATTTCGGAATCGTTATCGACGCAGGTTCGTCGGGATCCAGGTTGCAGATATACAGTTGGAAAGACCCTCGCACCTTAAATGTCGCGAAAGGTAGCCCGCTGGCAAATACGTTACCCAAGGTTGAGAAAGGTACTCGGGATGATAAGATGTGGGTTCACAAGGTTGGGACAGGTGGGTTAACCATTGATAATTTGCTCAGCGCTAATGCTTATCTCAATAAGGCCTGTCATCTCTGGCAGATAACCCAGCAGATATCGGGGCTTATCTACGACCTCTACTAAGCCATGCACGAGAACAAATACCACCTTCACTGCAGAAAGAAACCCCACTCTTCCTGCTCGCAACAGCTGGCATGCGTCTCCTACCACAACAGAAGCAGGTTGAAATTCTTCAGGAAACTTGCGATTTTCTTGTAAAGCACTCTTATTTCAAGATAGAAGAACGGTCGGATGTTGGACCGTGTGGCTCCAGTGTTCGGATTATTACTGGGGAAGAGGAAGGTCTCTTTGGTTGGATAGCGGTCAATTATCTTATGGACGGCTTCTCTGGCTCAAGCTTGGACCGCACGACCTATGGATTCCTTGACATGGGCGGAGCTTCAACTCAAATCGCGTTTGAACCGAGCATAGAAAATCAATCCAAAACCAACAATCTCATTGACGTTAGGCTACGCCTCCTTGGTGGAGAAGAGATCCTTCACAAAGTGTTCGTGACAACTTGGCTGGGCTATGGGACAAACCAAGCTAGAGAACGATATGTTGGCAAAATTGTAACAGAAAACGATGCTGCATTCCACGGAGATGAGGATGAAGACCACCTAGTTCCTGATCCTTGTCTTCCAAAGGACCTTGAGCTAAGGGAAGACCCCGTCCATTCTATTACCCCGGCAACAGCGCACCTCAGTAAACCTCATCGGATGATAGGCACCGGTTCTTTTGAGCAATGCATGAAGAAGACTGAATCATTGCTAAATACGACAGAACCTTGTCCTGATACGCCATGCCTTATGAACGGTGTGCACGTGCCTTTCATCGACTTCTCCGTCTCTCACTTTATTGGCGTTGCCGAGTATTGGTACTCCTCTGAACACATTTTCGGTCTAGGAGGTGCCTACGACTACGTCCAGTACGAACGTGCCGCCTCGAATTTTTGCTCCAGGGATTGGTCGGATATTCTAAATGAACACGATTCACGGGCGCGTCATCGTTTAGGAGGAGATGGAGAGGTGGTAGAGAATGGGAAAATTGTAGGTGCTGGCCGGTGGGGTTCTCAGGTGGAAATTTCCCGCCTGCAGATGCAATGCTTTAAAGCCGCTTGGGTTTCCAATGTTCTTCATGAAGGAATCAAGATGCCAAGAATCGTAGACCCGGGTGGGAATGCATCGACAAATGGCGAAAAAGTTGTGGAAGAAGCAGGGAAGAAAGGTTTGGGAAGACCACCTACCTTCCAATCTGTGGATACTGTTGGCGACATTGCTATCAGCTGGACCCTTGGTAAAATGGTACTGGAAGCCAGTAAAGAAGTGACTCCTACTGTAAAACCAGCAAAACCTTTGGTGGATCCTATCGACGATATTGACGATATTGAACATTTCCCTATCCAACCTATCCGACCATTCTTTCATGCTCTCGAAGACAAAATCACACCCCATCTTCCTTCGTCACTCAACAGGGATGCGCTAGGATTCTCTCCAGTACTGTTCCTCTTCTATGCGTTTTCTATATTCATTCTATTGGCTGTTGTCTATCCCATGCGCCGCCGTTTACGTGCGTGTTGTTTACGCAAGGTAAGAAATGCCACCAAGCGCGACGGGGCTGCTCATGGTGACTTGATGGAGGAGGGTAAATTAATGAACGGGAATCGACCCCCTTCTCCAATATCCTCCAGTGGTCGATGGATATATCCTATACGCAGATTATTTTTTTTCGATCGGTCCAAATCAAAGTTCTCCTTCTCGATGCCCACCAGCAGTCCAGTCCTACTACGACAATTCATGCCAAATCTATCACGAACTTCTCCCACACGTTCTTATTCCACGCCCAACGGATTCACATCTTCAGGCAATTCGTCCCAATATATGTCGCGGTCTCCTTCTCCTAATCAAGACGACAACAGTATAACGAGCTTCATGTCTTCACGTTCCCGAAATTCCTCGCAACTCAACTTGTCAAGCATGATGCCAAGGCCCAACGCTATCTCACGAACAAACAGTAGTTCTGGAAGGGGACAACCGTGAACGCAATGATTCTGAACACCATCCATCATCATTATCATGTCTTTCTATCCCGCTTTCCCTTCACATTTCAATGCTGGCCCTAGCTTCATACTTTACCCTAACCTGGTAACTCAAACTTATCCTTCGTGTTTATCTCTGTCGGTGCGCCCGGATCGCTGTATGATCTAGTTGCGACATAACCCAATATCCGGATTTCGGGTGTTGCTACGCTCGACGCGCGATATTTTCAGCCAGGCTATAGGCATTTTTACACGCTTGTATGGACTCTGTCCAAGTGATCAGCGCTTCCTGGCGCAGTGGGAAATCGGGGAACTTGAGGGGACTGCTGGAGTTATGGTCAGCCTGTCTCTTGGGGGTGACGGTGGGATCCCAAGGGATTCATGCTGTTATATCCTTATTGAACGACACTGGCGATTGATATTTATTTTATATTAAAACTTGGACATTTGGAATTAGACGCTATGTATATGGATGTCATGTGATTACTTTTGCTTTATGCGCTGATGTCGATAGACTTGGAATGGAGCAAACTCGATGCCTCACTAGCCACTTATCTGGTGCAAGTCCTCAATAGACAACTTGGTAACGCTGAACGGCCCTCCTTTATTGGGCCCGTGGAAGTAACGTCCCTAGATTTTGGATCTACATCCCCAGACGTGGAATTAGTGGATCTCCGTGATATTTATCGTGACTTTCTCGAAGAAGATGATGATCTGGATAGAGGACCTATTAAAGTCACCGAAGGTGCTTCAGATGAAGAGGCTTTTGAGTGGGTATCTCGAAGGGCAGTAGGGCGAGAGGAAAGCCTGGCCTACCAACACCTTCCTCCCCACATTCGCTATGGCCGTAGCGGTCCCACAGATTTATTTGAAACTCTACCGTCATTGCATTTGCCTCTGCCAGTACCTGCTTCGAATTCATGGAAATCTACTACGAACATTTCAGATAATTCTCCCATATATCGCAGTCCCTCACCTTCAACCCCATTCACCACTGCAGGTCCATTCCGCCGCACATCCAACGACCAGTCATCACAATTCCCACTATCCAGCTCTCATCCCTTAAGCGTCAGCCAACAGCCTTCTCCCAAAAAACCACAACAAGAAGAACAGCCTCCTCAAAATCCACATCCAAATCTCCAACTTCACCTTCACATCAATTGGCATTCAAATCTCCGTATCACGTTAACGACATCCCTTCTTATCAATTATCCTTCGCCCATGTTCATGTCACTTCCAATAAAACTTTCCGTTACAGGTCTTGTATTTAGTGGTGAACTGGCTGTGGCTTATGAAGGAGAGCGTCGACGGGTTCACCTTTGTATCCTTGACGATCTTGACCCGTATGGACCAGCAGGAGATCGCGCAAAACGCGACTCTGCGAGCCATACGCCGCCCGAGCTACTTGATGATGAATCACCAACATCAAGTGTTCCTTCTCATCCATCCAAACCACTTCCTATTGGTCAGCGACTACTGCCGTCCATCTTCATCGAAAGTGAGATAGGTCAGGCGGACAAACATGTACTAAAAAACGTCACGAGAATCGAACGCTTCATACAGGACGTCATCCGGAAGACTGTGGAAGAGGAACTTGTCTTCCCCAACTTTCATACATTGTTGATGGGTGATCAGGATGACTGACCCAAGTTAAATAACCCTGTTCCGTGTGGGGATGGAGGGAAGAAGATTTGAAGAGGATGTAAACGAGTACCTGGATTTTTTTATAAGAACCAAATATGTATCCTACACTACTAATAAATTTATTACAAACTTACAACATTGAGACTGCCAAATCATTTTATAGCAACGACTTGCTCATATATGGACCATCTAATTCATAGCCCAGCTTCCTGTAATAGTCGCGAGTGCCAACACCTATATTTTAAACCATGTTAGCACACTTGCGGGGTAAACAAGGTAGCAAAGAATTCCCCCCCCCCAAAACTTACCAGAAATAACCGCCAATTTAATGCTTCCATGCTCCTCCCTAGCTATCCGTTCTGCTTCCTCCATCAATAGTGTGCCAAAACCCTGTTATCGCCATCAGCTTAGATATTCACAAGGCGGAGGGGGGAGGTGGAACAGAAAGGGGTCAGTAGTCAAGGACATACCTGATGTTGGAATTTGGTGGGGTCTCGCCCGTGAACAGGGACTGCTGTTCCGTACACATGCAGTTCACGCACAATACTACAACCTCCTTCATCTCCGTCCTTCTTAACGAGCTCTGGTCGGAATGTACCTTCGTCAGAACACTTCCGTAGACGAAGTAGGCCAACGAGGATGTCCTTCTCGGGGTCCTCATATGACAGGAAGGTCTCCCAGCCACCATTAGCTGTATAGTCACGCCGGAGGAGTTCGACTGATTCTGGTCGGACTTTGTGGTGTATCTCATGGATCTGAGAGAAGGAAAAGATGAGTTATGAGAAGGTCATGGTCTAGAAGAAAAGCACTGACCCCAACCTCACGGAACCTAACATCGCGACAAACTGCACCAAAATCTTTCATGCGATTAAGCGCCAACTCCCTCAAGTTTCCAGAATTTTCGCATCCACTTGATACTAGTGGCAAAGGAATATCTCTGCGTAGTGTTGCATCAATTTAGCTCTCAGGACCTAATCAAATCAAGGATTCGTACCTCTGTACCCTGTAAACCCTTGTCCAAGGGGGTACAAGTGCAAGTATCCGAGCAACCACGTCAACTAAAACGTTCGCTGTATAATTTTTATATCGTCCCGTCCGCCACAGTTCATATAGTCCAGTACCACGAATAACAAGAGTCGGATAGATTTTCAAACCATCGCTCCTAAACGCAGGATTTTCGAAATATTCCTTGAATTGTTCGAGATCACGCTCAACACCGACGTTGGGTAGGTCAGGCATCATGTGTGCTACCACCTTGAATCCTGCATCTTTAGCTAGATGGAAGGATTCAGAGACAGCGCGGACGGTGTGACCTCTGTTGGTGTCTCGTGCCACATCTTCGTAAACTGATTGGACGCCGATTTCTAGACGAGTACAACCGTAACGTAACATTTGGCTGTAAGATAATAATAGCAAGGTCATGTATAGTGAGTGTTAAGCGCGAGATTGAAGAAAAAGATTACCTTAGATGAGGTCGTAGACAATAATCCGGCCGTGTTTCGATTGTAATACCAATCGCTTTTGATTTGCTTTGCTCGGAGAATCTATGTATATACCGGGATTTATTCAGAACGGTCGGATGTAGGGTCCGTAGCAATACAAAAAAAAAATACTCACCTCACAGCCTCATCTACATCCGTACCTGTAAAACCCGAGAGAGCATTATGCAATTGTGCAATAAATTGTCCCCGATAGTCCTCTGGCATGCTCATAAAAGTCCCACCCATGACTATAAATTCCACCTACACAATGCGAATAAATGAATGAATGAACGATCAAGGGCAAGATGCAGATATGCAATATCATCATACCTTGTCAACACTATGACCTAAACTCTTCAGCTGCTCTACTCGACCTCGCGTTTGTTCGTAGGGATCATAACGTGCTCGAATAGCACGCATGCTTGTAGGTTCATATCCAGTGTAACTTTGCGTGCTATAATCGAAATCAGAATCTGGTCCTCCAGGACAATATCTATATATCAAAGATCGTAATTTTTGTGCTATTAGCGAGATCGATCATCAATACCAGAGGGATATATCAAAAACACATACACGCAGATATTCCCTGTCATCGCAATATGCGGACATCGATGGGGCTTGCACATAACAGCAACGACTGCAATCTTTCACAAAAAGTCAATACAGAGATATAACCGAATCCCATCCTACAAATTGTAGACAAAGCTCACCCCGCTCGCCGTCCTGATAGGTCTAGCCTTCAACTTGGGCAACAAAGCCTTCTTATAATCATCCGGAATAGCACTGATTATATCCACGAGCCTAGGAACGCCGCCATACCCATGCTTCTTACTGATCTTGGCGCGAATTTCATTCAAGGAGACTGATTCGTTTCCATCATATGCTTTTATGAGTTCTGCAGCGATCCCAGAAGTGACCCGGAGAAGTAGCTCGGCTTGGGAGGGACCTGTGGAATGTATTGTTTTGGATGTGAATATCTATCAAGTTATTTCCTCCACGCACCGCCTGTCTTCGTTCTTTGAACCATGAGTTGTGGTCGGTTTAGTCACTAAGAAAATCTTTCTCCCCAATTATCACGTGCACGTGTGCTTTACCTCTATGGGTGAGCCCTCCGTAGTACAATACAACTAGATTACAAGGAGATAGGCAAACAGTTAGAGTATAGAAGTTGATAGTACTAACCGGATATGTAAGAGAAAGAAAGAAAGATGGAATTGGGAATCAATAAAATTGAATAGAGTAAAACGACATCAATCAGAACTTGCCGGGCGCCAAATATTTAATATCAAGACCGCGTACAGAAGGAATACATAGGTACTTAGTTATAATTGAAATCAAGGAAAAGTGTGTTGAAATAAACCAGTGTTTTAATGAACAGGTGACCCAGTAGATTGTTCATTCATACATGAAGACAATTTTGTTTTAGTATGGCTCGTTGAAAAAAAAAAGAGTAACAAGCAGACGAAGTAAATTGTCATTCCGAGCAAGAACAGATATAAAAAAAAAGGATAAATGCAAGAGAGAGAAAAAAAATAACGAAAGAAACTGGTAATCAAGAAAGAGAGAGAAGGAGAGGAGGGGAAAAAAAAAGTTCTACTAGTTGTGAATATAAGTGTATGTATATACTGCAAAGAAAAAAAAATTGGTCGTGCTAAAAAGGAAAATGTAAAAGAAGAAAATGTCATGCAGAAGTTGAATGCAGGGTAGAGAAGGGAGGGAATGAAGGAAGATAGTGGTATAGTTAAGTAAGTGGTAGTAAGTAGTAGTGGTACGGGTCAGGGGGGATAATGAAAAGAAATATGCACGTGAAAGCGATAAGAGTAAAAATAATTTTTGTAATTGTAAAACCATAACTACATGCCCGTGAACAGTCGTAAGGCCCGTGGACGAGCACAAGTGAAAAGGGGGCATTAAATGGGTGGGCGTTAAATCCAGGCAATCCTCCAATTTTAGAATCTCCGGTTCCGTGGACGTCTAGTTCATACAACGGCCCGAAGAGCCTGCCATTGACTCTTGCCTCGCTTCTTCTTAATCACCCACCATCACCCACTCAGATCGTTGTAGCCGTTATCGTCATTATCCCATCTATCGCATGGGCATCGTCGTCCACTTGCCATCTCGTCCGGGTAGGGATCTCACAGCCCCACCGCACGATTCTGGCCCGATACAGAAGGCGTAGGACTTGGTGGCCTTGACGCCATCCTTGATGGAGCCTTCGACGAAAATGGGGATCCGTGGAGAACATCATGATGTCTTGATGCATCTAACGTTTCAGATCCCAGATGCTGACCAAACCGCAGTTCACCGCTTTCCGCCAAGCCAAGCCCTCCCATGGCTGTTCGTGAGCTGTTAGCATTGGTCAGGCCAATGAGCCCGCTGAGGCTGGCAGTGCTGCTATTTCTGCTTCCACCAAAACCACCCGATTTTCGGCGAACAAATTGGCCCAGAATGGGGATATCAGTAGCAACGGGTGTAACGGGATATAGTGGTGTTGATTTCCCAGAAAGACTTGCAGGTGTTGACCCGCCATTGAGGGTAATTGATGGTTCCTTGGAAGTACCAGTCATGATAATGGAGGAAGATGTAGGGGTATTGGCAGTAGTCGTAGATGCCTCGGCGGCAGGTTGGTTATACATCCAAGTCGCAGTCAACACTGTCGACGCGCCAATAATAAATGATGGCGTAATGCTAAAATCAAACAGCGCGACCGAAGCCAAGAAAGAAAGGACGATGGACAGGGAAGTTGCAAACCCCTTTAGGATGTTGTCGGAGTACTTGATAACTATCGCAGTGACAAGACCTCCAAATACCTGAATAGCCACTGTCGCCCAAGCCCATGCTCCGAAATGGCGGAACAAGTCTAGGAAAAAACCACGAGAGTCGGGCAGAGGTGCTGCGCAGAGGATAGGGAGAAGAGCGGGTATGAGAGAGAAGAGGGATAGTTGGACGTTCCGCACCCAAAGGTCAGCTTTTGATCCTTTAAGCACCATTTCGAAATAGACACCTGCAAGACCAGAAGTGAAGCAAGCAGCCGTAACTGCGCCGAATCCTTTGAGTGGGCTCATTACATGTACATGAAATTCATGTGCGCTTCCAACGGCAGTAGCTGAGGACCTGGGCGTTACGTGACCGACTGTCGTTTGAATCTGGACGATGCCTACGCCAATGGCAAGGAAGAATAACGAGAGCCATTTTGTAGGGGTCAACTTTTTCCGGAGGAGAGCAACGGAAAAGGCGGCTGTCGTGAGTATTTTCATCTGATACGAGACTTGAAAGGAGGCGACAGGAAGATTGCTGATGGCAACGAATTGGAGAGAGTTTTGAACGACATAGAGGATGGCTGGTATGGAGAGTTTCCAACAATCTGGACTGAAAATCTCGGCACACAGTTCACAGAAGGCGACTGACCAAAGATAGCAGATATCGAAAAAGGAAGGTTTGCGGTGGCGTGTTGATGACGAGGAAGGATGATGGTAATGGTAAATGTGCAGGTGGTGTTGAGGGTGGTCTGGGGATAAGACGGGCGAGCGGGTGAGCGCGATTATGAAGGATATGGAGCCTTTGAGGAGTTCGTTGAGTAGTACAGCCGAAGCTGGTGAATAAGCTAGAGCAGGGGGTATGGATACACGCGAATAATGCATGACGATAGAAAGAGCGGCGTTTTGAACGGCGAGGGTTACTAGACTGGAATATGGTTGATATTTAAGTAGAATGAAGTAAGAGAGAAGAATACATACGAAACGTATTTGAGAGGCAATCCACATATTGTTGGTTGGGGTTGATTATCTAAATGCGAAAGGGCACCGCTGACAGCATGAGGGAACTTGTCTTGATAATTAGGGGTCGTAGAGGGTAGAAGAGGAGATAACTTTGGAGTTGAAGTGCGACTAGATACCGCACTGGACGTGGTGGAGGAGCGAAGGGTTAGAAGGGGTCTCTGATGCATGTCGGGGGGAGAATGGAGAGCCATTCCTATACAAGGTAGATAAAATTGGGAAATAAAAAGGCACTGGGATACTTACAGAATCTGTCGAAGGGGCAACTAGAAAAGCAAGCAGACAGCACTTTCACATCAAAAACTAGCATTTTATTCCCACACTATGCCAAGAATGACCTAATTTTTTCTGACGTACGTACAACTACAATATAATTCCACACTGTAAAAAATAATAATATTAGTCCACGGTCAAGCAACAGTAAATAAAAAAAGAACGATGAAAGCATGAGTCTCAGCCTCGCCTTTACTTCTCCATCCGCACCCATCCATCAGAGTGGACAAGATGCCTGCACACATAATTAAGCAGGACCCTTGAAGTAAGAACGGGGTGCGTTCCTTTACTAGTTTTTTCATCATCGATCACATGCAACAACATTTCTCAGGCTTAAAAATGAATATAAAAAACTCACATTGCAAACGTGTGTGTGAAAACAGAACAATCAAAAAATCATTGAACGAATGTAGAAATGCTCCAGGTGATCCTGCGTCCTAGCCTCTCAACCATAGGGAGAAGCAATCAGCAAAGATTGTTTTTGAGAATCCCCTCTTAATAAAAGAGTCTATCTCCGACGTTTGTCTGGACCGTCCATCCTTATGTACTCGTGAAGAGACTGACAATGAAGTGGAGGACAGGACAGTAATTGGACGTCGCTGAAAGCAAACAAAAAAAGAACAGTCAGCTTTTATACACACGGAACTGGTCACGTTTTCGTTCCCACACAGTGACAAGAAGGAAAAAAAACAATCTCGTGGACGCTTTGCATGGCTACTCAAGTAGCTACAAAATTAGTTTCATCAGTAAATCCAGGTTCTGCATTCCCTGAACTCCTCCGTCGTTCCCGTTTCGCCTCTTTCGACCCGACCATTCGCCAATCTTATGGCACACCTCCCTCTCACCTACATCGCGGCAATTGGGGTCTTAAACGTCCTATAGCACAACGTAAACGCAACGCCTTCATATCCCTCAAAAATTTCGAAGAACATGAACATTACATCGAATGGAGCAACACCGAAAGCCAAGTCCGACTAATTAACAGAGTAGAGGAACTCAACGTCGCGCCTAAACTTGTACACAATGTACCCTGGTTTGTCGGGTTAGGTCCCGCTGCTTCTACCTCGTGGTCCATGATGGACTCGGAATTCTGCCCAGGTGAAAGCGGCAAATATATGTCTGACCCCGATTCTGCCATGCCTCCTCCACCCAAATCCTTACCAGCATTCACGACCGACCTCCCAGGTCTTGGTCTCCGTGGTAAAGGCGAATACGGCGCGAAACAATCCACAACGTCTGGGTCTTTGAAAGCAGACGATGGCTACCTACATCCTAACCTCCATGCCATGTCTCCAAGAGTTTTCAATCGCTATCTAAAACAACTTCGTTCTCTTAGACCCCAATTCAAAAAATTCTTGAAGGAAAACGGAGTCTCTACTTCGATTAGAGAGACTGGGGTACCACCTGGAAACTTGCACATTCGCTTTTTGGGCCAGCATTTCGATAAACAATTCCATGTCTCCACTCCCAATCACACCCAACCCATCCGTCAACAACCACATAGATTGGGTGGACTGATGTACGCGTCGCCTACATACTTGGAATCATATTTCTCTAACGGCATACAACCTGGTATCGTGCTTGAATCCGGATCAACGCAGGCCTACAGTAGTTTAGAGGAAGCCGATTCATTCCTTATATCCACAGCTGGCTTTATTGGCAAGCTAGACAAGAAAAAGGCAGGACCAGAGATCAGTCCCCTTTTCGATGCCAAGCTTGGAGGCATTGCTCATCCACCCGCCGCACTTCTAGCCGGTCAAACCCGTGGGAACACCTTCGTCAAGGTACGGGTCGTTGACCTCCACCTAGAACGTCTCCCAGCAGCCGTCACTGCTTTCCCCTCCGAGAACAGCTCGAAAGAAGTCAACATCCGAGTGGAACTGGCCATTCACCCATCTCCAAACGACCACTTGAGGTCAAACACCCATACACCCGGAAGTATGCACTACAACGCCCCAGAAGATTCTCATCATAAGCAGTCGCTGTCCACCTTTAGACGTGCTGGTTACTTGGGTCTTCCATATAATAATACTGTGAAAATGTACACTAAGAAGCCAGGAAACAAACTCGATGGACAGGACGACTCAACAACAGCTGCCACTGGGAAATTTGTACAAGATGGTACACTCTCAAGGTTGACTAAGATGACTAACAACTCCAAACGACCAGAACAACCTTTCGGAGTAACGGGGATGAGCTGGAGTCGACCACCAAGGAAGCGTAATTGGCAGGATGATCAATGGATTGAAGGATCGAATCCGGACAAGGACGATGGCAGTACGTGAGGTAGATGTAGTTAGAGGGAGAAGGGCAGGGAAACTAGTACTTCTGTCTAGATTGTCACTTCAACTGTAGTGTGGATGAATCCACCCATCGATATATTCATTGCATAATTTTCAAAGTAATACACAAGTCCTGAAAGAAGGGGCAACAGGAATGGCAGAATAGCAGAACATTCTTGAGAGAAATCTGAAATATAAAACGTGTTCAAAATCGATTCTACATACTTTGAAGAATCACGACAACGCCAACCAAAAAAAACCCTATGGTGAAGACTCTGACAATTCTGCTGGTACTGGCGCAGGTGATGATGGCGTAGCCACAAGCGCCCTCAAAGCCTTCCCCAAATCCGCCCCATTCTCAACAAGAACCCTCTCCGCCTGTACGCGTGGAATCTCAAACTCATGAACCTATATAATAAGGGGAGATGGAAGTGGGGGTTCATTTTTTTTTTAGTATTGACGAAGAAAAAACGATTTGAAACGTCTGATAACACGCACGATGACATCGATATCTTCCCTCTTCAGAGGAGGCAACGAAGAATCACCTTTTCCGCTCACTGAATGAGAAATTATGGCTGCTGCTGCTGCTAGAGGTTTCGCAGCTGGTTTGTCGAGGAATCCACCTGTGCGGAAGGCTTCTTCCATTTTGTATTTAGAGTAGGCAAAGCCATCCGAGTACTGTATGGGGAGGTTGTTGTATATAGAAGAGGTATATAACAGTGCAAAGTTTAGTAAAGAAAGTTAGTTGATTGTTTTTTGGATGCTCGATGAGACGCACGTTTACGATGACTTCTGGCTCTAGGCGTCCGTTTGAGCGAGACATTATTTCATATGATGTTAGTGGTGGAGTGTTACGATCAGTCGAGTCCGCTGCATACTAGGGCTTATCTTATCAGATAATCACATAAAGTTATAGTTCGCTCGATCTCAGCATTTCGTTCCCGCACGTCTTCCCAGCGGATATTTGTCGGAAAGTCCTGCTGAAAATGTTTCACTGCCAATACCATCTGCTGTGCACATCTCTTCGCTGAAATCCCACCGTACCCAGTCCCTAGTCCTGTCATCAAGACAGTGCGGATAGTACTACTTGCCAACGTCTAATCGATTCCATCTTTTTATCTCCACTAGAAGAGCCCACATGGCATTGTAAACAAGATCTTTATGCCAGCTAACATTCTCGGGAGTATGCATCGTCGGAAGGATTGCTAATGATATTGCATGCCATGGATTTTTATTTGGTCCTCTGACATCTTCAGGAAGGGGGATGATGGCACACGACCCAGGAGGCACGAAACCATGCCAATTATCGTGTATGTAGGTTTGGCAATGATCTGTTAAACTCCAAATGTTACCATTACTAGGACCTTTGAAAACTCGAGAGAGTTCAAGGTCAAATCTGGAAACAGAAAATGCAAGTTACTTTCGTGAGTAACTACTTTCATTCTACTGCGCCACTCCTTACCCGCCACCCATAATAGCATAAGAATTTGCCGGCGAAACAATACAGTCGCATTGGAGTTGAATAGGGTCGATGTCTTGAAACTTGCCCTCGATCACTACAAATGGTGATGTGGATGGGTTTGGGAAATGTTCCGATATAGCTTCCCGCCACGCTTTGCATAAAGAGGGTTTCGGCGGCATCCCTTCGTTACTAGGCGGCGAAGCCAACAGAATAATATTTTCCGCCATTGCTGGGTCAATAAGTTGGGAGTGCCGAGTCAGATGACAAATTTGGAGACCTCGGATCGTTTTTCTCCTCGAAGCTCTTGCCAAAAATATGCAATCTAGATCCTTATCTTATTCAACATTCCTTTGCAGTGTTGGTATAACTCGAATTAGATCGCCGTGGCAGAAAGTCCTCCCGCCCAGAATAGCTTGTCACTATCACACTGCAGAGAACCACAAGTTAAATAAACCAGCCCTAAACATAGATGTGCACTACTGAGTCACTCATGCAAGACACACCGGCCGACGCCTCGCGAAATGCGCGAAACATCTTTAGCCATCGGCTACCTCAAGGACATCCAACTTCGTAGTTCGCTTTTCGAGGAAAACTGTAGCCAGTGTTTCAGGTGCGCTGGAGGATTTATGCAAGGCCGGTGGTGTTTGGGTGAGTTGCTACTTGACGGACACGAATTTTTAATCATCCTTCCAGTCCGATGGGGGATTATATAAATCCTTTTGGGTCCGCTTTGTACATATCTTTTTTTGGTGGATGGCCTAAGTAGTATTATTTTGACTCCTGTATAGTATGATGAATTCTATAATGAATTCTTCAAGTTTCAAGTGGTTCTCCGATGTCAGGAGGTGCAGATATCGGTGATCGAAACCGGATTATACCAATCGAAACTTACATCCACGCGAAGGCGGATCGGCGATCCTTCTCGTGATACCATCACTGTCTGCGTCTGACTTGAAGTCGCAAGAAGTTTACCGCAGCTGCGCAGCCTCCGTTAAAATTTATAGACTCGGATAATAAGCCCAAATCTCGATCCTATGTGATAGTCACTGATAGTCCGATCGCAACTGCATCCCGAGTACCATTAGCCGACTGACGCCTTTCCAACTTGCGGTGCGATCATTATGGGCAAAATGGCAAACTGCCAATATCAAGGCCGTGTTGCTTGCTGTATGATATTCTAGAACAAGAATGATGATTAATAATTATTGGCACTATTCTCTGGGAAAATGTCATGAATCTAGTGGAATGAAATGGTGGCGAGTGCGCGCGCTAAGCACTTTCCATTTCAATAGGACCAGTTTTGAGTAAGCGAACATTATCCAGCCTTTATATCATCATCATGAACATGATGGAAACTAAGGATGAAAAAAAAATCATAGCCGTAACTTGAATAGAAACATCACCGTATTATATATAATGAAAAAGGCAAGGGTCCCCCCAAGGGGGCGAAATTTATGTACACTCCCAGTGAAGGCAAAGTCCTAAATAAAGTCTGTAAATGTTTCAAATTTTTTAGGTCCCAATTCAATTATGTCGAGGAGGCACGGCCGTACCTAAAAGGGAGCCTTCAATGAAAAGTGGAAGGAAGATTTTTCCACTCAAAATTCAGCTCCGGCATAACGTGGTGATGTACCGCACAGTGGAAAAAGCACTGATGTCACTCTCGCGAGCAGCTAGTGAATGCACCGACCATGAAGAGGAGTCGAAGAGATAAGACAGGGAATCAACCAGAATAATTAAATTGGAAAAGCTCGGGATTCATTTTAAGCCCAATGAAGTCAAGACTTGAGAAGTACATCACAGGTGATAGCTGAAATAGAGCACAAAGAGAAATCCAAGATCGCCTACAGACGCCAGGTAACGACTTGCAGTCCAGTCCTTGCTTGAAATACTTGACGGTTTCTAGAGATTCTAGATAGCAGCAGTATATTCACCGCAAAACCGGAAGATTTCAGCATAGAATAGTTCAATAATGGATGATACAATCAAGATAGCGTGTCTAGTTCCAACCATGGCCAGGAAATAGAGTACAACAGGGGTCAATCAGAATACACGGTACAAAACCAGAAAGAGGAGGCCTAGTAAGGAAGAAAAGCAGGTACAGAAACGTACGCTCAAGTATTCAAAGTGCTTTCCTGTACTCTCGAAGTAGAGGATTCCTCGTTCGACCCTGGCTCTTCGAGATCAGCCAGGCTTTGTCGATGATATTTATCGTCTTTGGGTATTCTGACGAGACTCAGAAGGCAGAACGAGATAGAGACGGCGGCGACGGAGACAAAGAAGACCATGCGAGGATATATGGCGACTGTTTTTATGTATACGACTCCATAAATGAACGGACCTAATATCTGGGAGCTAACGGGAGAACCGTAATGAGTATAAGCCACGTAAACGACAAAATGTATCACACCTTATGGCCTGGATCAAGCTTATGGCCCCAAAAAGTTTTCCAATCTCTGTACCACCTCTCCTGGCATATAGCGCCAAAGCGACACTCTGTATAGCGGGATTGAAGCCTACGCCCAATGCGCCCAAGCTGCCAAAGAGGGCGAACAGTATCGGGCTTTGCGATAGTCCCATCGAAGCATAAGCGGCTACGTCAATTAATAGTGACACTCGTGCAAGATTTAAGTCAAATAAGGGAGAATGAATTTCCTTCTTGATTGTTTGGCGGGTTGTCAGAGTAGATGAGCTAGAAGAAGGCGAATTTAGGAGTGAGGTAGTTTCGGTGGGGGCAACAGGTAATTCGAGGACGAGGGGTTTTGGTTTCAAAATCTTGATCGCAACTAAATGGGAATGGGCGAAGAGATGAGCATTTGAGAAGACTTATGAGTCGCAATTCTTACTTGGCAAAATGAGCGCTAGAAAGATGGCACGGATCCCGACCACGAGACTCAGCCAGTATCCGAGCTATAGGGTGATGAGAAGGATGGTGGGAAATATGCAAGACAGCCTACAGTTTCGGTACTCCACCTAAAAGTCGACGCGGCGTATTGAAATATGTAGGAGAATGAACCCTTTAAAGCCCAGCTTAGAATTTGATGAATCTATTTTAATGCAAGCTTACCATCAAGGCGACCGTAAAACCGTATGCAATAGCCAGGAAAGTCAGGTCCCAATCCTTTCTTGGCGCCTTCAAAGGATTCCCATTGACTTCCTCAATAGGCCCAAAGATCGTTAATGGCCTCAGAAAAGCGAACAAGCGCTGCGCTTTGTTTAGGAACCCCGCAACAAGACTACGTCCATGGTCAAGTGGGACCCGGTGTGGCTCATCTGCATATCTGGCCTTAGCAAGGCCCATGTGATTCTTTGTCAACGATTCGGGCATGATGAACCAGACCAAGCAGGAGTATAAGAGATGTAGGGTACCCCCCAGATAGAAAACTGAAAGAGCTTGGCCGGTGAAGCGGACAAGTAAGCTGCCGACTATAGGACCAAGCGCCATTCCAGTAAACATAAGACCTAAGTTTAACGAGAAAATACGAGATCTAAACGAGAATGGGATCAATAACCAAAACTCTTTATTCCTTTCAACTCACCTGTTACTCTCGCTGGATGTATCAGCTAGGTAACCATGGATGGCCGCAACCCCACCACTCATTCCTGTAAAGAATCAAATTAATCTTTATAATCGAGTGAACCAACGTGACAACGTGCCTCCAAGGGCGCCTTCTACCATAGGACCGACGACCAAGAACCAATATCCGCCAGGTATGTGCTTTGAGAAGAGGGTCACCATGATAAAATTGAAGTCAGTAAGAAGTAATCCTATAGCGGATATTCCCATGACGCTTGTTCGGCCGTGTCGATCGGAAAACTATTGTTTAAGATAACATCAGTGGGGTCGCCTGACTAAAAACGTGAAGCTTACAGCTCCCCACCAAGCAGTGGTAATGCAGCTAAGGATTCCCATGGACGCCGCGATGACTGATGAAATGAGTATCAGTCATCAAAGAAACTTCCGTTATCATACATGACAAAGCGATAGGCATTACTTCAAGAACCTTATTCGAGACAAAAATCGTATACATTGTACACGTAGAAGAAAAAAGAAAAGATATTTGTACGCACCAGTTGACAGCTTTGCAACAGCTGCTTGCACGATCGGATCTGAAGCACACCGTTGCTTTCTTGTTGGAGGGGTGTCTGCGTCATTGGATTGGATAGACTCCTCAATAATAAAGACACCAAAGATGTCCACAGAACCCGATTGGTGGGCCACAGCTGGGGTTCTATGGTCATTTGATTGCTGGACAAAATCAAGAATGTCCTGCTGTTGGGAACTTCCTCTAAAAATATCAGGCCTGTGAATGCTGCATGCAAGAGTGGTGTATATTTCAATACGAGGCGCAAGTGTCGATGAAGTTGCGATAGCTGTGAATGGCATAGTCATCAATAACCTGGCATGAACCCCATGAAAACGTGATATTTTGGAATTTAATGCAGCGAACTGACCACCATGGCGACGGAGTCTTCCACCAGGGAAGTTTGGATTTCTTATTCAGTTCACCACCCGCGTACGGTCCATGGGAGCCTTTCAAAGGAGATCTTTCGCTTTGATGCTGAAGTGGTTCAGTCGCCTCTAATTCGCTATCTGGTAAACCAAGAGCTTCTGGTTGAGGAACGGCCGTAGATCGTGATGTGTGTCCTTGGGAGTTTTCCATTGGCCAGATTTTTCAGGTAGAAAAAATGACAGTACTTGCTCTGCACCGTGAAGGTGATAGTGATGGCGATAGGAGAGACTAGAGCCGTACGGGATACATATAGCTTGTCTGCTAAAATAAAACGTCAGCAATGTGCCGGGAGTCAGTGGGATGCCGAGTTATCTTATCTCTGACTACAACACTGATGGTAAGGCTTATAATACCAGAGGATTCTCGCCCTCAACTGACTTATACACCATGAATAGTCTCAAACCGTCGATATTCCCCAAGAAATCAAAGATTCACTTCGAAAATTCCGTTTCGCACGACGGAGCACCGGGAATGCCGCGCTGGTTATCAAGATCAATAAAGCGAAACTTGTGATGGAAGAGGTAGAACATTTCGACGATATCAGTATCGAAGAATTGGCCGAAGGTATGCAAAATCGGCGTCTTGAAGGCGGGGAGACCAACTCGGGGAAGCAACTTACTCTTGCTTTTGCAGAACTTCCCGAAAACTCCCCCCGATACGTTGTGCTCTCTTACGAGCTCAAGCATAAAGATGGAAGGACATCATTTCCTCTAGTTCTTATCAATTGGTCACCAATGACAAGCGAGACAGGCATGCTCACTTTACATGCCAGTGCTCTCCTCAATTTCCAGATAACAGTACGCTTTTTTCAATGGTTTCAGGTGTCTTTTAATCCTTCGATTCCATCCAGGCTGATTTAAGTAAAGTCATCGAGATGAGGGATGGCCCCGAAGGCCTTACCAAAGAAGAAATTGACGCAAAACTACTTGTCTGATAAGTTGTACGAAATATTATGCATGTGTAAGTTGCTTGGACTATTCGAATCAATTAATACCACACCGTGTACGAGCAGGATTTGAATGGGATACCAATTGGATGTTACATTGCATGGATCATTTACATTATACATAGATAATTTATTTGCATCACGGGATTCTGGCGTTCAGCTTCCAGGACAATCACCCAAGTGCCATGTCATCATTTCAATTTACAAAGCAACCTGCCTTCTTCCATGGTGTAATGGATACCATAAAAAAACCTAGGTAAGCTAAATGACAATAGACGAGTCTCGTCTGCTCTGTGAGCAGCCCGCGGAACAGTCAAATCCAGACAAAAAGAATATCTAGGCTGTATAGTGCCAATTGCGGGACCGCACAATGAAGTTATTATTAGATTAATATACAATCAGCACTCCTGAATGATGAAAAGACAATGTAGGCACACAGAAATTAACGACCAGGCCTGACGGATTGCGCTAGACTGGTACTGCTTCCCAAAATCTAACAGTTAGGAGGAAGCAGCCTCTAAGAAGAATAGCTTTGATCCAAATACTCGTTCGGCACCATGCCCTGCTCTCCCTAACAATCTATACATAAAGACCATCCATCCTCATATTCAGCCAAAACAGGTAGCGTCTCGGCAACGCAAATGGTCAACTCATCAGGTAGAGATGGGATAAAGGTGCAGACGACGGTTGTTGAATATGGCGACAAAAATGTCAAGCCGGGTTGAGTAGACGGGCGAGGCGAACGCGGATGAGGATGATGAGACTGGCGACGCCGCGTACTGAAATACGGCATCGTTGTTGTAGGAGATAGGCGGTATAGATACATCAGACAGAGCTAGAGCTCGAGAATTCTCGTTTCCTGGAAATTCTATTCAACAGCTGTCCATGACACATAAGATAGTGGGCGTACTGAAGGAAAATTTGGGTTCATACGATGCTCCAGTGCCATAACGCATGCCAACGGCGCTTGAACGCGGCCACAAGAATCGAGGTGCGCGTTCTGCTTTTCTAGTCTCTTTGGGCGAGAAGAACAGCTTTTCGTCTGCAACCCTAAGTCGAACTCACTGGAGAAAAGTAAACAACATACTTACTTCGGTTGCCGTTAGGCTTTAAATGAGTGAGAAGCCCTCGATGTCTGAGTACAATTTCCCTTTAAAAAATAACACTGTTAAAGGAACTCGAACAGAACAAGGACGAACTTGCTTTCCGAACCAGCAGGTAGTGCCACCTGGATAGGAGACGGCACACCCGTTAACACCAGGGTCGATGTCATCAACTCCCATCGCCGCATCTTCGAAAGGGTCGTCTTCACCGCAAAGCTCGGATGCACGTCTTCATGATCCCTTTTGAAATAAGTTTGGGCGCGAGTCGTGTATACCACAGAGAGTTTGGCGGATGGCGCTGGCTCGCTCGACATGGTTGCAGTTAGGCTCGCACAAGGGTCAATGAGGCCTATTGTGATAAAGGGCAGGACTCGGAGGGCGGGCGCCAATAACTTTTCACGCATTTATGGAGAACGGAAGATGATAAAGCTGAAAGGAATGTGCTCTACAAATAATCTTGGAGGATAAAATTGTAACTTATATACTTCAAGTGTGACTGGGATACTAATTTCGCTCGCCTTAGGTCTGCCTAAAGTTAGTACGGCAGTGCAGAAATTTTTACATCAATAAAGGTTTTTAGAAGTAAGCAGAGTTGCATTGAAGCCGCAGTCACCTGAAAAGCTGCTCAAAAGCAGCATAGTAGCGCAAATTCGAGATGGAGTTGCAGACATCGGTACGCCTGCGTGTCAGTTTGGGTTCCAAAGAAGGCTACAAAAGAAAGTCAGATAACTCGCAACAAAAGCAATTTTTGACTTACCGTGCCTGTCTCTACGTCGTCAGAAACAGGAATTCCTTGGCCTAGCCCAAGCCTAGCCTTTGTTTGTTGTGCCAAACATGAGACAAACAGTGGCTCCATAAAATCATACTTACGCGCGCTTCTTTTTGAATCATAAACTTGTCTCCAACGACATGCTAGTAGCCAGACTGCCAGGTTGAAAAGTCATCGAATACGAAGTAAACGATGAAGTTGAAATATCAGGCAGGGCAACGACGGCGGTTGTTGGAGGAAAATCGCCAGCACTATATCCATTATCGCTTTTTTCAGCGGCCGAGGCAGATTATCATGTCGTTGATCGGTAGATTGAATTGACATTTCCAAGGAGAATTGTTGTGCTCTTCACGAGCAAAATGACGGTAATATTTTAGCAGACATCTCAAGAATAGTAGTCAGGTGGCGAAACTGAAGGACGGCTCGACAAGTTGAAAGACAAAGGCTGCCGGCAGGCTTTCTGAACGAAATTAGCACTACATGATGGTAGAATGGATAAATAAAATATAAATAAACCCCCAGAAAGTATGTAAAATCACGCATGAACGTTCTTGGTACGAGCCTTACATAAGGGCATAAATATCAATGCGCGATTATGATAGGGTCGAGGATCGCTCCATCATGATCTTCCGGATAGTGGAGACGGGTAAAGAGCAGTGTAGTGTGGATTGTGAAAAGTAAAAATTGATGCGCATTTGATGGGTTCTGGAATAGTGTAGTTAAGCGCCAGGGTACATGCTGAAACCCCGCATAACGGATGGTTACGAGGTCTACCAAGGTTCAAACGTTCACACCTCATAAGAAAAAAACGGAATGAATCTTGTTCCTCGTGTTACAGTCATTTACTACAAGTACAGTGTGTTGATGATATAGATAATACAGACTTGTTCAAAAAAGAATGGCCGCACAAAATATTTCGGAGATGTGATCAGCCATTATTTCTTCCAACTTCAGTTTTCTTTCTTCTCGGCAGCTCTTTTGTGAATTTTTGTATAATGGTCAGCGTCTGTACCGGCAGGGACGGCCTCTATCGGTCCCTGAATCATCCCATGCACTGCAGGCATGTTCTGCCTTCTTTCTTCACGAATTAAGTCAAGATCATGCGAAAGAAACCCGTGCCCAGCGACAGGTCCCCAATAACTTGTACCAGCAATGGACCCAAGGATACTGAAAATGAATATATGAGACCACGGGCCCGCAGATATTTCTATGACTCTAAAATATAGACCCACCAGGAGCCAACGAGAATAGACAAATAAAACCTGTACTGAGAGTACCATTTTGGGGCTGAAGGGAAATAAATGGTGTGAGTCGAACAAAGGTTTCGAGGACTCAGAGCAACGACTTACTCCACCCGGCAGTCGTAGCTTTTGAATCAGCAAGCCAGAGACCGGTGAATCCCGTCCACTGTAAAAGCAAAGCCATCATGGGTTGCATCCCCAAAGTCGGCCAAGCGATTAGCATGGGCGCAGCCCCGAGTGCGAGACGAGCGTAGCCTTTCTGGCCTCCGTAGCCAGCCATTTCCATGCCCCAATGGAGGGCGCCTACAGATAGTTCAGTCAAACGTATACAAATGAAGACTGTTGATCATGATTGGACGAACCTAGGAATGATAACATCACTGCCCCATAGGTCACTTGTAGATTTAACGCTTGATCAAGGACGGTGAGGGCTACTCCTGGGTCTATCCCTATCGCCGCACCACTAGCTGCTAGTTGAGCTTGATGCGCGAGGTACACAGTCGTGGCCGAAGCTCCGATATATGGAAGTCCACCTAAATTGAATATAAGAATGAATATTTCTTATGCAACAAACGTCAGGAATCACCGGCCAATCCAAGGACTAAAATTGGTTCTGGTACTTGATGAGCAACATCTGAGGTGATTTTAATCTATTTTACCATTGGCACTTAAGCTAGATTACAGATATCCAACACTGACTCTACTCACAAATGATTCAGTGTCTGAAACGCTGTCTGTTGTCACATTGGCGCCTGAAATAACTTTGGCAAGATCAGCGGCAGAGTTTCCAAGCTCCTCTTTGACATTCGTCGCTGCGTGTTCCAGGGTTTGGCTACCCGGACGCATTGAGACACTGCTCGCAACAGTGCGTGCATGTAATCTGAGAGTCGCAGTGGTGCCCAAGCGAATTGGGCGTGCGATAGGGGTAAACCGATAGATGGCGAGCGGGATGTTCTTTGAACGTAGAATAGGACGGAAGAGAAAGCTCATGTTGGTATGAGATGAAGGTGAGCGTGAGCCTAGGACGGGTTTAAGAAGCCATAATGACGTCACTGGAATAAGAAAATGATATATATACAAAAGCGAGTATTGTAGACTAGGTTGCTATATTTATTTATTTATAAATGTCGAAACGCAACCTGGCTTACTGTATCTTTGAAAGAACGTTGCTTTTGAAATAAGGGTGAAGGCCGAAGATCGAAGGTAGGATGAAAACCGTCATCGTAAAAAATGCGGTATAAAGATAGAAACGCAGTCCAAAGGATGAAAGGTCCAAAGGTGAACACTTCATAAGCTAAGAAACAGCGATTAATGCACTCTGATTGCCGAACGAAGACTCTAGAGCGCAACTGACTTCATGGATTTCAGGGACCTTGGCGGGCAAGGACGGTGACAATTCGTCAATCTCCAAGGGCAGGAGTGCTACAACCCTATGACGCTTCACCTCCAAACCCTCAGAACCAAAGTATCGATGGGTTTGGAAGCTCCAATGAAGCGATCTATCAGGAATGTATATTGTCAAATGGGCGGTGTATATAGAGGGGGAAGAGGGGAACATACCCAACAATCCAGTCCTGGAGGCCTTGAACATATCGCGCGACCATGTCGTCGATCTCTGGGCTCCAAGATGGGAGTTTCTTCTTATTAGCACAAAATGTATCGATGGTCTGCGCACAAAGTTCGCCAACATAGTCAACAGCGCTCTGAAGGTCGTGACCATGGTATTTCATGAGTATGCAAATCATGTTGTGAGTATCTCCTCGAGCCTGTTCCTTGTTGTACGAGAAGATATCCTATACGATGAATGATTGAGCTAATTTTCATCATCATTTTAAAGTCAACCCACGTTTGACCAGGTCACGAGGTCATTCGTCCCCTGATTGAGTGCCTCGATCACTGGGTGTTCGACAACGAAATCGGGAAGATCAATGTCGAGAGCGTATCTAAGTTGCGAAATTTTTAGTTACGAGAGTGGTGATGAGTCAAATTAACTGACTCTATGAGGGCCCAGCAAGGCTTACAGCCTACGGCAGTCAAATTCAGTTATTGGATGATGGAATAGCGTATAGATTAAATTCACCTGACGTATCTCTGCGGACATCGATATAGGACTCAAGGTCGGGAACAATACCTTGGTCTCTGGCTTGAGTCTGAATGTTGACTGCCTCGAAAAAGAGTTCAAGAGTTTCCTTAAAACGTGCTTGTGCGCCAGGTCCACAGTCAGAGATGCAACGTCCCCAGAAGCTAAGAAAAGAACCGAAAAGATGACATGAGTTAGCTCACAAGTAAAATGGGCGTCGATCATTGATAAAAAAAATGTGGCTTACTCTCGTGCGAGTTTTCCAGGGTTAAGCTCAGCCGCCGGTTGCTCTTTTCCAACACCATTGGTGGGCATATACTTCTCGGTGAACCAAAGTGCATTCATAACGACATCCGCGAGGACATCGGTCTCGCGAGTCATCATGCCATCGCTAATATTATCCCTACGGGTTTTATAAAAAAGGAAGCAAGGATAATCGGTTAGTTGTATGTCGTAATACTTTTGTAGAAAAATCGCACAGATGAAAGAGATAGTTCATAAAATCCGACACCACACGAAGTCGTTCTGGAGAGGCGGTGTGATAGCAGTAAGCTGTGAGTTCACCGGCTTGTAGACCACGAAGGGCTCGACGCTGTTTAGCATTCAAGTCTGGACAATTGGTGTCCAACCAATCAACAGACTGCTTAGCGACTTCGTCCCCGTTGACGTTATAAGACAGCGGGAAGGTGCAATGGGACACAAGGTCGGGAATGATGAACGAGGTGGATTGCTTGGCGTCGACTTGTGAGGACGAGGACGGGGACGAGGGGGAGTGCATCGTAATGAGGCGTCAAGGGGGAAGCGAAAGGTCAAGATGAGTGGTAGCGAAATAAAATCCTCAAGGAGGAACTTCACGAAGAACATGTCGAATTATCAATCTCCTTTTTAAAGCAGAGGGAACAGGAATTTAGAAGTGTTGTTTGTATTCAGATCCATCTTCCCGCATTCCCCGTGTAGGTCAACCGGTCAATTACAGAACAGATCCATCCGTTTTGAAAGACAATAGCTTAATTCCCGACAGATCCCTGGCCACCAGATTTAGTAAAACAAAAAAGGAACGAAGACCGGATCCCCAGACATACATCCAATTCTTTCACGGACCAGTTCAGAATAAATAAAGGACTTTGTTCAGAACGCTCTTCGCCTAAAACGGATGGCTATTAGTCCGACCATTCGTCCGGCGGGGCTTGTGGTCAATCACCATGGATGAACATGATGATTAATCTCTGTGGAGCAGGGTATTCTACAGCAGGTGGCCGTGGTCAAAGCAATGGAAGGGGCCATCACGTCGCGGCAGTCCACGTTGCGGGCATGGGTTATAGCCAAGGCCCCAAACGATTGACAAACCTTTTTCATTATTGTTTACATTCGCAATGACCCAAATTGCAATATTAGACGGTCACGGTGTCACATGAGAATTTACAAGTTATTTTAAGGTCACGGCACGAGTGACGGCGGCAATGAGCGGCAACGTTGGGGTTATGTCAGTGTCACTCGAGGATATATGATAATAGGGTTTCGTACTCACACAAAACTCTGGTAAAATAATTACCCGAATATTGATTCCGCGCAGCTTTGAAAAATTTCATGGAATTAACGACAGTCTGCTCATTTATGTAAAATCCCACTATCCGAGTCGAGATCAAGTAGAAAGGGGAGGATATTTGTGAGGCACGTTGGAAGCACGATAACTTGAAGCACATAACACTGCTCTGTAAACCGAACAGCAGATACATAATGAGAGAAGGTTTGTTACATGGACCACCTCCTCTGTGCTGCGTTTTTTGGTAGCCGGTGAGAAATCTGGGAGCCGGAGGCTGTTTGGCAGGAGTTCGAGCTGTGGGGATTTTTGTTCTTTTAGACATAATTCGTGAGAATGCAGACGGTGAGGAAGACTGGTGGCAATAGGAACCGCGATGGAAGTCGATGTACGGACCGCAGCTTCTTCCATTGGTCCCATCATGGTAGGACCGGACTTGACGGTTGAGAATATTTTATATTCTACATTATCGATAATATTTACTGATCGAAGATCACAATAGCAAAAAAGCTATTTATCAATGACCGGCGGCAGGGAGCAACTGATCGTTCATGTTTTTGATGGTCCCTAAATCGCTCAAAAACATCTACCTAAAGGTAGCGGGGATGATAATCGGAATTGCTTGAGCCTTGCGGTTTTGGCTGAAGGAAGACGACGAGCTACCAAATCAAAATTTAAATCAACATAAGCTAGATTTTATAATAAATATTTACCATACATACATCATTTAAACACTGTTTTGACTAGTTATGCAAAACATATTGTGTAAACGACCGTGACACCTTTCGTTTTGAAAAATTCGACCAAGTCCCAGTCCTCAACTCCTGGTGGGGAAAGATATGACCCGCGAGAGTCTATATGGTCACGAGCTTGTGCAAATAACAGCTGGTAATGGCATCCTCAGGCTGTGTGGTACTAGTGATTTGGTGGGCAGTGTGATTTGGAGAATCATGATGTTAGCTACCTGGGACTGGGATTAGTGGCTTCTCGCCCGAGTGCACAGGAAGTGCCTGTGCCAGCGCTTTTACATCTGGAACGAAATGATAACTAGGTCGTGATACATCAATAAACAATCATGATGCTAGGTATGATACAAATCTAGGTACATAACCATCATGATACTGATTGTTCTAGCATCCTGTGTAATACTAATAATAATTTGGTGGGCAGTGTAATCTGGAGAATCATAATTCTAGCTACCCGGAACCAGTGGCGCACTCTCTCCCGGGCGCACAGGAAGTGCCAGTGCCAGCGACGGGCTTGAATGGCGACAGGATTTTAAGCGCTCGAGGCGAAATACTGTTCCCGAATGTTTCGGATCCATGAAAAACTTTGATCCTTCAAGTTAGATACGAACTCAGGCCTTTCATCATTCACCGATATATGCAGAAATGCCAATGCAATTCGATAGTTGCTAATACTGAGGCCAGCCACAAATCTAATAACTTACTTCTCACTGTTCGCCCCTAAAATTACCAAAATAAGAAATGACACTACGACATAAAACGGATCAATTTCGGGTAAATGGCAAAAAAAATTTACAAAAACTTAAACATTAAACGTTAAACACCCATGGAATATCGCGGCTGTCTTGGAATTTGGCAGAGGGTTCCGTCCATAACCGGAGACAAATAGATATTCAGTGTTCTGAAAAATCAATTAGATATATTGAATGGCAGGCCATATCCTATTGTTTTATTGTCACGAACAACCATTTGGGAACAGTCACCCTGATATCGCTGATCTAATTGACTTTCAAAGACAGAAAGCACGACGTTGTGATCGGGCATGCGACCATGGGGCCCATGAACTTGAAGATATCCCGGCCACGCCCGAAAACAAAAAGAAAAATAAATGGTTGCCAAGGTTCATCATTGTTAAATATGAAAATAGTCCGAGTTGGACCGTTAGCGCCGTATGGGTCCGGAATTTCGGAAGATAAGGAAGGATATTGCATGTGGAGGGTCTGTGAAAGTCAGGATAAATCGGAATTGTGAGAATTAACCGACATGAGAGAAATTCTAAAAGAGTAAGTAGGGTAGGCAATCATGTTGAAATTTGACGTATTTTTGATGGGTCTATTACATGCGATGAGAGTGTTTGGGCAGCCTTCGTCGACGTTTTCATGCAAAAAAAAAAACCTGAATTGATATGACAGGATCTCAGACTATGCGAAAAGTGGCGTACTGCGTTAACGGTTTGAAAAAAGGCCTTTGTACAACGTTGAATAAACATGCGTCGTGACCACCATGGACCACTAACATATAATACTAAGAATAATCGATCTCACCAAAATCTAGGTTACTCAAATACATCAGTTTTCGGCGGTTGCCACAGCCTCAAAAAACGTGCAAAAGGTTAGGTTGTAATGACCACAAACAGTTAAACTCAAGATCCAAGGGCCCAGAGGTTATATGTCGTTATCGTCTAGCTTGTTGGGTCTAATAAATATATCATGAGCCGCGCAATATTTCGCCCAATGGCATTAAGCCAAGACTTCAGAGGACCAGAGGTAGGGCAGGAAGAAACTATAATCCAAGTGTTTGCCAGGCGTAGCCTACCAATGAAAGCCTGGAGAGCGGAGAGTAGCGTAAACATCGTGGGAGGTAAAAGCTCATGAATGCCAAAGGTGGGCAAGAGGCGTTATATGTATATAATGTCAACCAGACTATTTTGTCCGGAGTGTAGCCAACTGAAGACTCCTCAACGTAAAGCTTCGATGTAGGTAATAAACTGCTTCAGAAACTAGCGGCATGAGGATTAGAACGTTCTGAGGTGACATTGAATGATAATTATGTACCACAAACCATGAGGTAGGGTGTCAAAAATTTCAAAATACCTGCGGAAATGATTGACCTCACCATCGATCTGAATCTGTGTCGAGTGTTCATAGCAGTTGACCTTTCAGTGTCTTTTCTTCACTGCTGAGAGAAAGGAATCGATAACAGAAATTTTAGACAGTGGAATTGAAAGGTTTGAGAAAAGTCTGGAACATCATGGAAGAGGACAAGCAAGGGGAAGCAAATAAACGATAAAACTCTTATTCGCATCATATTTACAGATTTCGTTCTTCTTCTTTCATCGACTTCATGGCGCTTCCGCCTTCAACAGCAAACTGGCATTGGAAAAACAAGAACATCACGCAATGGGGCAGAGAGTGGTTTGAACGCGAGCTGCCAACTATTAGCGTTACAGGGGATAACGAAAATGAAGTGGTTTCTATCTCCAAAGTGACAGACATAGATGGAGATATAGAACTTGGACAGAGGAAATCCAAGTAAGTCAAGGCTTGCTTTTATTCTATTTGTTGCCCTGCTTCGGATGGTTCGCCATTCCCCATCCTTCTTACAATTCCAAATGCGTTATTTTTTTTCTTGTAATTGTCTAACCCACCTCTGTGCTTTATTGTTGGCCCTTTTTCAGGTTGATTACGATATTCGATTGCAAAGTTGTATTGAAATGGGCAGGCATAGCCAGCGATGGCTCCGAAGTCAAGGGCACGTTGACTATCCCGGAAGTATCGCATGAAATCATATGCGACGGACTGTCCGATTTCGTTGTAAGCGAACCCCCTTACTGTGTTACCTCCGAGAGGGTGATTCTTGATGGCCTCTGACGTGTTCGACTAGTATCAATGGTCACTTACAACAGACCCCTCGCCTGAAGTCAATGCATTGTTCACGCTAGCCCGATCGCGTCTTCCGAATGTAATTGAAGCAAAGCTTTCTAGTTTTCCTGGTGCTATAATCGATGTCCATGGCAAGGACTTGACTGTCAGCGCTGATCCGTCTCGATCTGGTACTCCAGCCCCAGGGATTTCAACGTCAGTTGCGGTGTCATCATCATCTTCCTCGACACCAGCTGCGAGACCTAAAGTACCCGAGAAAAACGTCAATAGCACAACCGTTACCGTTGAAGCGGACTTCCAGGCGTCGGCTGAAGACCTGTTCAGTCTTCTAACGGACGCGAAGCGAATACCAATGTGGACACGGGCGCCTGCAGAGGTATGATCGCCGTTATTGTGTTTCAATTAAGTATAGGCTGAGGGACAATTGTCTTTTAGTCCCTTGCCCAACCGGGTACTGAATACTCCCTCTTCGGCGGGGGTGTGAAAGGCAAATATATTACTCTTATACCTCAGAAAGAGATAGTTCAAACCTGGGCCCTCCAAAGCCCAACATGGCCTTTAGGTAAATTCCTTACACATCGCCAATGCGATGAGTAATTCTTATATGTCTTCCAGGTCATGACGCAATCCTGACTACAACCTTTAAACAATCCACGGAGACGACCAAAGTGATATTCTCGCTCGCGGGCGTTCCGCTTGGCATGGAAGATCAAATCAAACGAAATCTTGAAGGATACTAGTGAGTTTTATATCCTGGAATACCCCTATCTTATCGCGCTCAACTACCATCTTTGAATTGTAGTATTCATGGATTCAAATCCATCGGGTACGTTCACCTTATCCCATCTGCCCCCGTCCTCTCCGCTTCGTACATTCAAAATCAATCCAAATTTAATTCTGCCAAAAACTATCGCGGCAATTCTTCCTTGTCTTCATATATCCCCGCCGTGGCAATGGCTGTTTTAGTACTAGCCGCGGCTTTGTTGGTGCCTTATTTGTCTGTTCCTTCCGAGCAGGCGCCTTCTTCCTCGCAATAACTTTCTAACGGAACAATCAACGATCATATTTTCTTTTCATTGCTATATTGTTTTCCTGCATCTTTCCTTGTTCACATGTCTCACACCGTCGCTCTCTATATGACACTCTTCCTTCCACTTTTCTAGGTTGGGAAGTGAATTATAGTGACCTGCCTATAATCTCTGTCGTGGCAACATCATGCGTTTGGCCCAAAGGAGCACCAAGCCTTTCTATGATCAAATCAGAAGGCCCGACGACTAAAGAGCAAAGAAACTTATTGGGGGGGGAGATTACGAGGTGTATTATTTTTCATACATTCAGAGATAGACAGTACCATGTTGCCAGATATGAATTAAAAACAGATTGATGAAGCTAGAAGTAAAGCTGTGATTATTGTGTAGCAGGCTGTCGCGATCGCTAGCCACTTGATAAATATAGTAATAACTTGAAGGCATGTGTCATCAAGGTAGCATTTTAGGCTCGTTGTTGGGTAGCTACTACAATGAACATTTTTTGGGATATCACATGGATAATCCATGATCTATGTGGTAGTCTTGCATGTGGAACATGAGAGGTAGAGGGTCTTGTACTAAAATCGGTCACTTCAAGCTCGAGGCATAGGCTCAACCTAATCCCCTCTCAAGAGTGAGAGGGGCTTATAACAAGGTACCTAGTTTCATAAGGGTAGTGTCAAAATTTCAGTAATGAATTTTTCAGTAATGAATTTATACTGTTGGATATGGTGACTTTTGGGTGCTACTTATTAGAGAGATTATCATCTATAGCATAATATCTATCCAAAAACTAATTTTTCTCACTTTTAGAGCTTGCTGGAGTGAAAAGAAATGGGATGGAAAATATGGTCCCGTTTTGTAGTCTTTCAAATGTTTGATCGCCTGAGTCACAGGTTGGTCACATCGGTCCGACAAAGCGGCAGGCTCAAGCCCGCCCAGCACTGCACATATCTCCCTCCACGTCTCCTATGCCTCCTGGTCAGAAGCCTCGAGATGGGAAACAAAATATAGGAATTTCTGCGAAGGACGCGATCGTGTCACGGAATTATTACGCGCATTTTTTCGACGGCAGGGTGTGCTGAATGGGCTGGGAAGTTGTGGGGTTTTGGTTGAATTAAGCATGGGACTCAGAGGGTGTCTGTCAGCTGCAGGAGTTGTCTCTGAGGTTCTCTGAATGCTCTGAATGCTCATACTGTCGAGCTCGAGAATAATATTCTGGTCCATGTGACACCATCCACAGGACCACACTGATTCCACAGGCCTTAGTTACAACAAATGATCTCCTGGGTATTGTCCGTCCCCCCGTCAATTTCCATCATTTCCTCTCCCTGTCGGCATTTGTGAACTGATTTGAATATTACGTTGTCACATACATTCGTTGGCATGCTGCGATAATCTCAGCGACTCGTTGATTTGCCCTTGGTAAGACCCTTTCTTCTGCTAACGAGTCAAGGATGCCATTCTCGGCTGATCTGAGGGAGTGATAATACTAGTTCGACTATATACTTTTCGGCCACGCTCGCTCTCCTACTCGGCTGAATGGTAGGAGATGGTAGGCTCGACACAGTATCTCACAGTACTAATGGATCCCATAGAGACTGGAGGCGACCGTTCTCCTCTCATATATTTTTACCGACTCTGATTTTACGGAAGCGTTAAAGAAACCATTTCTTAGCCAAGAAATTGCCGCATCATATATGGAAAATTTGTGGCTATTTATGGTCGCTCCAAAATTGATGGCAGATTCAGAACCTACCTATATATGAGTTGTGGTAGGTTGTGGTCCGCTGAAAAAGTATGGATTATGGGGCTAGGTCCATTTGGCAAGGAACCGACTTGATGGACGTGAAGAAGTATGGGTTATAGGAGGTTATAGGAGGTTATAGGTTATCACATGTATGGAGTTTTGTAGTTCACACACGATTAAATCATGGGCGCGCAGGGGCGCGCTTGCCCATTTGGGCTCAGCTCTGAATTATTTTCAAATTTCGCCTGAAGGAACCGGGGCTCCACGGCAATACCTCCTTTCTGTTAGGCGATGTGCTCAGCATAAAAGGACGTCGAGGCCTCACAGGACTTTCAAGCTGGTCTTCAATCCCTCGTTCAGGTAACTTCATCCTCATTAATAATTATGCAACGGATTCACTCACAAAAAGTTTCCAGATGCTTTTTATACCATCTTTTGTGCTCTTTATATCTTTCCTTGCACAGGTCACCGTGCTCGCTGTACCTGTCCAACTCCATGGTCTATCGATCTACGGCCGTGCGCCCTCATTGGACGACGGAACTAGCCAAATGCTCGTCACTCGTGACCCCGGTGATCCTGTCCATGCCAAGCCTGGTACGTCAACATCGCTTGCTTGATTTCAGTGTGTCTGTTTGCTAACGTCCTATCCCTTCCAGCGCCCCGACCTCTGCCTCCGGTTCCGGTGCATGGAAATCCATTGGTAGTGCCTTCACCTCCGTTGGTAGCGCCACAGCCACTCCACCCTCCTCAGGCGGCATCCAACATCTATAATTACAAGGAGCCAAAGCCGCGAAAGCCGTTGGTGCGAGGTGGGCAGAACCGCCCTCGGCCCAATCCTTTGCGTACCCACACCAAGTGAAAATCGGACCTAAGAAGATCGAGTAAAATTGTACCATTCGTCTTGTAAAAATGAGACAATTTTAAATAATTCGATGAATGTATCAAAATCAATATGATTTCAGTCTGGCAAATTCAATAAAATGATCATTACATGTACGGATGAATACAAACACAAGAATGTACTCAAAAGCCATTACGCTAGGCATATGTTTTGGAGAGTCCCGAAACCGACTTGAACCAGACCAAAGCTGAGTACTGAGCTGTGTGACGACATGATTTCTCTACATCTCGCCATCCGAGTCTCGCAATAATGGTTCTCACGGCTAGTCCCTCCAAGAGGCAGAGTACTAAGACCTCCCTGTCTAGTTATCAAATTAGAGATTGTTCCGGACAGTTCGAAGGTTATTAGTACAGCAGGTTACATGTAGATAAAAGACAGTTGATTGGACGCGCCACAATTTTTTATTTGCACATATGTGTACTAAATCCTCCAGCCAAATTTCTGCTTCTAGTTCAAGAAAAGTCGTGTCGTTCGTTTCTTCACGACCCTCTTTTGACTCCTCCCGCCTCCATTCTCGTATAGCTTTAATTGGCACCTCGTGAGTGTGAAGTTTCTTTATATGGACGCGAAATGCACTGGTTGGTCGGGTTTCCAAGGTGTTTGCGTATGCAACATCATCACCAATGAGGGGCCAACCACATATTGGAACACCAAAACTAACAAAGACCTTTTCTCTGGTCTTGAATATTAGGTCTTCCCCTCGTACTCAATATCCGACTAAATAATGGCTGAAGAAATCCGGGCTCAATCTTACGTCGGTTTCGACTCTATTACGCAGCAGATTGAGCACAAGCTCTTGAAGCGCGGCTTCCAGTTTAACGTTATTGTTGTTGGTGAGTTTCTCTCTGCATTTCTCTCCATAGACCATCTTCATTGGAGTTGGTTTGATGTACATGGTTGGCTGGAGAATGAAAGAGTGGTCACAGGAGGACAATAAGCTGGAGCGAGTTTCCTATATTTTTCGCTACTTCCTCGGGTTAGCCCATAAAATCAAATATCTATCTAACACCCTTTTTTATAGGTCAAACAGGCTTGGGCAAATCAACCCTCATTAACACCATCTTTGCTTCGCACCTGATCGACTCCAAAGGCCGTTTCGTGTCGGACGAGCCAGTAAGGAAAACCACGGAAATTCAGGCTGTGTCGCATGGTATGTTTCTTCAAATTTTACTTTTGTTGCTGGGTCTTGAGCCGGAGGGAGAATGAGAATGAGTTCTGCGTTGTCAAGCTTGTTTTCTGATCCCTGCTTCTTTTAACGTGTTACCTCATTGCTTAAGCTTTGGCACTTCTTTCCTCAATTCCTTTATGAACGGGATTAGTGCTGACGCTTACTCCATAGTCATCGTCGAGAACGGCGTCAGACTTAGACTCAATATCGTCGACACTCCCGGTTACGGCGACCAAGTTAACAACGAGGGATGGTTCGTCTTAATTTCCCTTTATTATCCAAAAGTTCCTCAATTGAGTATACGAATCTATAGTTGGGATCCTATTATAAAATACATCAAAGACCAGCACAGCGCATACCTGCGCAAGGAGCTCACAGCCATGCGAGACCGATACATCCAAGATACACGTATCCATTGTTGTTTGTACTTCATCAATCCGACGGGTCACGCATTGAGGCCAATTGATGTGATTGTGATGAAGAAACTGAGCGAGGTTGTCAATGTTGTACCGGTTATTGCTAAGAGTGATAGCTTGACGTTTGAGGAGCGGGAAAGGTTCAAGTTAAAAGTATGCCCTTTGAATAATACATATCTTGGTTTGGTTCTTATTTTTCCGCTCGCAGATTAGGGAAGAACTGGTCTTCAACAGCATTCGTCTGTATCCCTTCGACACAGATGAGGATGATGAAGAAGAGGTTCATCTTAACGAAAGCATCAGGGTGAGTTCGTTTGTCTGGCTATCATTTTTGCTCATTCATCAACTCTTGATTTGGTAGCAAATCATCCCCTTCGCTGTTGTGGGCTCGGAGAACAACGTGATCATCGATGGCAAGTCTGTACGTGGACGTAAGAACCGCTGGGGTGTTGTCAATGTAGAAGACTCGAAACACTGCGAGTTTGTGCACTTGCGTAATTTCTTGACGAGGTGGGCTGTAATTTTCTCGGCTTGTGTGGATTTTTTTGAGCCGGACTTTCTTTAGGACACACCTGCAAGACCTCATTGAAACAACTGCTCAAATCCACTATGAGGCGTTCCGATCGAAGCAATTGATTGCGCTCAAGGAAGGAGTTAACCAGCGACCTGCGGGTGCCCAGTAGATATGCAAGTCGTAGTAGCTCAAAACAGCTTCCGTATACCCTACCTTTCTTGAACTTTGCTCTTTCATTACATTACTGTTATATGTCGTTGTCAAATTTAGTGTCGTGTGATACCATGTCTTGGCCTGTAACGATGATGTCAGATTCCTGAGTCATGCCAAGGTTGTGTTTTGTAAGCGGTGGTGCTCTTATATCTCCCCCGCCAATGCACCACTGAACCCTGTCTTGCTAGTGGACTTTATTTTACGACTATATCACGACTTTGCCCCAAACTCATCATAAATGACCTCCCGAATCGCCAGTTGGTATGCAAAGCTTGCCGCTTTCAAGGTTGAGGACCTCTTCTCGCGCAAAAAAGAAGCAGGTCCACGGAGGACTGTATTTGTCAATGAAAATCTCCCAGACGACTACCGTGACCACAGGGCTAGAGTCAAACCTGAACATGTCTATTCCTCGAACCAAGTTATCACCTCCAAATACACCATTATCACTTTCCTACCGAGAAACTTGTTAGAGCAATTTAGGCGTGTCGCGAATATGTCAGTCTTCATCTAATTATCCTCGAGCTTGCGCTCCATCATCAATGAATGTCCAATGCTCTCCAATCCATTCCTATTTATACAAGTTGGGCTTATACTTACGTCTAATATTTAGTTTCTTCCTTGGCATTGCTATTCTCCAGTTCTTCCCAAAATTCTCAACCATTTCGCCTGGCCTAGTCATCTTTCCCCTCCTCATCGTCGTGGGTATCACAGCCATCAAGGACGCGTACGAAGATGTCAAGCGGCACCAGTCAGATCGCAGAGTCAACCACGCATCGGTCCGTGCGCTGAGTGGAGCTGACTGGGTCAATCCTAATGTCATGCAACGGAAGAGCAAAACTTTCGTTCGAGGCGTCTTGCGTACATATAGACGTAAAATAAAGAAAGTCAAACGCAGCCCGAAAGAGGAAGCACTTGCCAGCGTAACCACCCCGGCTGCCCTAGAACATATAGAACCGGAATATGATGACGTCGTAGAAGAGGAAGAAGCTCATGGGCTACGGTCGCATCTCAATCACCTCCCTCATCATACGACCAGGGACCTTGACTCGGACTATAACCGCCCACATTGGAGGAAAAATGCATGGGAAGACACAGCCGTCGGCGACTTTGTCAAGGTCCTCAACAACGAATCGATTCCAGCAGACATCCTCATATGTTCCACCTCAGAAGATGAGAACGTAGCTTTTGTCGAGACCAAGAACCTCGATGGGGAGACAAACCTTAAATCCAGGAATGCTGTTCCTGCACTTACGCACCTACGAACCGCTGCCGACTGTGCATCCCCACATAATGCGTTTAGGGTCGATTGTGATAGACCCGACGTGAATATGTACAAATTGAGTGCGGCAGTCAAGGTCGGAAAGGAGACCTTCCCGGTGGACCTGCAGATGGCGCTATTGAGAGGCACAGTATTAAGGAATACAAATTGGGTAATTGGGATGGTCATCTACACCGGAGAGGACACGAAGATTGTGATGAATTCTGGTGGTACTCCAAGCAAAAGGAGCAAGGTCGAGAGACAGATGAATCCTCAGGTGTAGGTGGTTTTACTGGAGGAAGATCTATTTTATTGGCTGATAGAACCGTTTGTCAAGGTTCCTTAATCTGCTTCTCCTTGCGCTCATGGCCACTGCTTGTGGTGTCGTCGACTCCATTCTCGAGCACAGGGACTATCCGGAATCGGCACCCTGGTTATATAACGGCAATCAACCAGGCGACAATCCCTCCATTAACGGCCTCGTCACTTTCTTCTTCGCACTTATCACGTATGTTTCTTTGTGTTCGTTTGCTTTAGATCTCATTTATTTTACCTCATTTCAATAGGTTTCAAAATATTGTTCCTATATCTCTGTATATTTCCATTGAATTTGTGCGGACATGCCAAGCTGCCTTCATATACTTTGATTCGGAAATGGTATATAAAGGTCAATCAGCCCTGGCACGTAGCTGGAATCTATCCGATGATTTGGGTCAAGTGGAATATATTTTTTCGGACAAAACAGGGACTTTGACCCAGGTAAACTTGTCTATTTCTTACAAAAACTTATTGGGCTGATTGTTGTTAAATTCTCTTTTCAATAGAATTCGATGGTGTTCAGGAAATGTTCTATCGGTGGAAAGATGTACAACGGTGACATGTTTGACGAGGAAAGCACTGGCGAACATGTCTTGCCGAAAAACCCTCCGCCTGCTTATATAGCTTCCTCCAGAGAGCCGTATACGGGCATCGATATTCCTTTGGAACATGTTTCTTTGTCGCCATCCTTAATAAATGGCTATCACCAGCAACATGGACCTTCATCTAACTCAAAACGGTCTCCTGACATCATCAAAGAGGTCAACACATCTACATCCGCCCCGGACGACAATCCCTCGCCTACCAGTTCCGAGTCAAAAGTGACGGTTCACTTTCATGACGCCGAGCTTGCACGAGACCTTCTTTCTGCCGTACATGCTGACCAAGGCTCAGTTAACGCTACTCATGCACGACAACTCAATGGGTTTTTCTCAGTGCTTGCGCTATGTCATACAGTCTTGACATCTGTTGATAAAGAAACAGGTAAAATCGAGTACAAGGCACAGAGCCCGGATGAGTCAGCACTTGTACAAGCTGCAGCTGATATGGGGTTTGTGTTCAAGGGAAGAGAGAAAGAAGTCTTACTTTTGCAAACCCCATTTGCATCTGTGGATGTTGGAGGACCTGCGGAGGATGATGATGAAATTATCGGAAGGAAACGGACCCAGTCTCAACAGTCGTCCTCCGGCTCTGGCGCGGATGCCACTGGTGAAGGCGCTCTCGAACGTTATGAGCTCTTGAACATCCTTGAATTCACCAGTGCGCGTAAAAGGATGAGCGTAGTGCTCCGAAAATTGGATGGTGATGATACACGTTTGTTTTTGTTAAGCAAGGGTGCCGATAATGTGATTTTTGAACGGTTGAAGCCTGGTGCCGGGGAGGAGTTGAAAAAGGTTACGGAGAAGCATTTGGATGACTTTGCTAGCCATGGGTTGAGGACACTTACTTTGGCTTATAAAGTCATCAGAGGTGAGTTTTTCTTTCCTTGATGTAGACTTTGGCGCTAATGCTTTGTTCTTTTTTTTTCCAATGCAGAGGACGAGTATAATGCATGGAGTGAACGATATCATGAAGCCACTGTGGCCATGGATGACCGCGAGGCCAAAATTGAAGCGATATCGGACGAACTTGAACATGACCTACGATTGCTAGGAGCTACAGCAATTGAGGACCGTTTGCAAGATGGTGTTCCGGAAACCATTGCAGATCTGAAGCGAGCAGGGATTAAGATTTGGGTGGCTACGGGTGATAAGCTGGAGACTGCTATTGGTATGTATATGTCAGTTTATGGCATCGTATACTTATCATTTTCGTCACAGCCATTGGACACAGCACCAATCTCATCGGACAAGATTCGAATATCATTGTTGTCCGAGGCGGGAACTCGTCAGGAAAACCGGTGTATCAACAGATTCTGCATGCAGTCGAGGAGTTCTTCCCCGAGAGTGGAATTTTGGATGAGAATGGCGAGCCAACGGTTGCTGGGAAGGCTCATCGTGGACTTGCAGAGAGCTCGAGGCATTCGAGTCAACAGCCCCTTTCTCCTTCCATGCCGTTCCAACAGCAGCAGCAGCAGTTCCCCGGCGGTCCATTAAGGAGGACTGCTACCGGAATTTCAGATATTGTTGGTCCAAACAATGGAGATCGACCAGGAGGTTTCGTACTTGTTATTGATGGTGCAGCGTTGGATGTTGCTCTTTCCGATGAGAAACATAGGAATTTGTTGTTACGCCTTGCGATGGTGTGTGAGGGTGTGATTTGTTGTCGGGTATCGCCGTTACAGAAGGCGATGGTGGTGAGATTGGTGAAAGATAGGTTGGATACGATGACTCTAGCGATCGGCGATGGTGCAAATGATGTCAGTATGATTCAGGTATGTGTTTTTGTGTTTTGTGACGTGTCTTGCAGCCACTCATTCTCTCTCCCATATTTCTTTTATTCCATTGACATCCATTATCGTCACGGTACTTCTATTATCCTTCCACAGGCCGCCGATGTCGGTGTTGGTATCTCGGGTGAAGAAGGCCTGCAAGCTGTCAACTCATCAGATTATGCTATCGCACAGGTACGCCGGTAGACTCGTCATTTGGAATGGAAAGCATTCATCTATTTTATGTCTCCCCTCCAGTTCCGATTTATAAAGCGTCTATTATTGGTACATGGCCATTGGTCGTATGCTAGGAATGGAACCATGTGAGTAGTCCTACTATTTTTATAACTTCCCGTCTCTAACATCCCTATTCTCATGAATATTCAGGATTTTGAATTTCTTCTATAAAAACATCGTTTGTATTGGTGTGCTTTGGTGGTTTCAAATTTACTGTGCATGGAGTTCAACCTAGTAAGTTTGATTCTGTGCGAGTTAACATCATGGCTCAGAATTCCTTTTTTTACGCAGTGTTTTTGAATATACCTATCTATTGTTTTGGAACTCCTTCTGGACAATAGCACCTGTGATAGCCATCGGATTATTCGACAGGTTTGCTGGTATGCATCTGCACAACAAGTACCCATCGTTGTGGCATGCTAAAAAAATTTGCCTACAGATGACCATGTGTTGATGAACGCTCCGGAATTATACTGGTATGGTCGGGAGGGGAAGTGGTTTGGAATGCGGTCATTTATCGTCTATATGTTCGACGGCGTTTTCCAGGTTGGTTTTCATTTCCAAGTTTGACATGAAATACTGAGTAGATTTGATAGTCTGCCATCATCTACTTCCTCATTGCTTATACTTATCTCACCAGTTCTGCCCGATCTGATGGATGGCAGATCTCTTTATATGAGTTTTCGACTGTATGTTTCTTTGGACTTCTTACACAATTTTTTACTGACGATATCATAATCCAGACCATGGTTTTTGCTGCCGTTTTTGCTGCCAATTTCTTTAACGGCCTCAATACGAGTGTTTGGACTGGTTGGGTATTTTTCGCCGTATTCATTGGTGATCTCCTTCTCTGGGTTTACACAGTATGCGGTCTTGTGTTGAAGTTTTGAAAGTTAAATCTCATTTCTGATGGCAGGCCGTTTACAATGCGATCCCCCCTTCATCGTTTTCAACCTGGGTATGGGGCAACAACATCTTCTTGTTCGAGTCGGCCTACTTTTGGCTCTGTCTTCCCCTCACTATCCTCCTCGCACTATTGCCTCGGTATATCTTTAAAGCCTGGAAATTCGGCTTTCGCCCTGACGATATCGATATTCTCCGGTATATCAGCAAGAAAGATCCTAACAGAGACCTCTCCCGTGATCCTCAGACATGTAATCCTTTGACTGCTCTAAGAAGGCCTCGTCCGGCGTCAATGGTGTCGCATACCCGGACAGACAGCGTAGTGTCGCTTCCTCAACAATTCAACGAGTGTCGTTCAGGGAGCAGGACGGACATGTCGACGGGACAACGCTCAGTACACCGCGGATTTGACTTTTCGACGGAGGAAAACGGGGTGGCTATTCGTCGAATGCAAACCAACCTTTCCGAAAGACGGCAAAGCAGTCGGAATTTGGCCGATGATGCCGACACGGGAACGCTCAGGCGACGGAGATCTACAATCAGCCATGTCTTGGCTGCACCGCGTAATTTTTTGCGACGGACACAAAAAATATAGAATAATGACCGGGACCATTTATCACTGCCTCGTCTCGATCTGATTCACCTCTAATCCATTACACATATAACACATGCAACTTATTTCAATCTTTTTTTCCGTCATACACATTAATAAGGATGGTATTTCTCATTTTTTATATTTCTTTTGGGAATTTTTTTTCTAGATTTGTACTATTAAACAGCACTCTTCTTCATTCCCTCATTCACCCTCCTGTCATCATATTTATTTCGTTACGACCATTGATGTCTATCTTACATAATATTGAAATTGAACTTATCTAACATCGGCGCTTTGCTTTTAGACCAGTTTAGACCACATGATAGTATCCGATTTAGTACCGTCGACGTGCCGTTGAGGTATGCCCAGAACATGAAGAAGCACGGCATAGATCCAATACCCACTTTATAATTGGTTACAGTCCTCGTCTGGGCTATAGAGGCACTCCCGAGTACATGATTGATTGATTGAATTCTATGTGAATAGACATTTGAATGACTTTCCGCTTAGAACACTGTTGGGGAAAGTCACTTGATAAGATGCCATCAAATTTCGATCTTACCAATGGATCAAGCTGTGCAAAATCCCAGTCATACACAATCTTGTCACTGCCAGTGCACCTTGAAATTGGTGGCCTATGTACTCTATTTTGAGGACTTCAAAGACTCTAGTGCAATATCACGGAGCGTACTGAGGACGACATTTGGATGACGGCCTTCGGCGATACTGTGGACGACTGTTAGAGCAACCCATGATAACCGTGTATCTACGCCGCTGTGATGCCATGGAGCCGCCTGGTCCCTGGCAGTTGACGATTGCCGTTATCTCAGGGGTTTAAAATATACATCCCAAGTAGATCTAAGTTCATTTGATTGCAACGGAGTCGTAGTTTGGGTAACCATTCTTACGTTAAAACTCTGGTCCGTATTAAAGCTGAACAGCCTTTAGATTTCTCTCTTGAAACGGCACCCCAGCAATGTCTTCTTTCCTTGAATCAATAGAGAAAGTTATTCATGGCGTTGCCGCCCAAGCTATTGGTGGGTAGATGGATACCTACTATATGCACCTTTCGCTCGAGACTCTGACGAATTTTCATAGGCATCTTGGATCCCGATCGTATTTAGAATCCTTTATCAGCGATACGACTATCTTATCAAGTAATATTTCTCAGATGATCACGATGATCCCAAAGAACAGGCCGCAGACGCAGCCAGGCAAAGGATCAGAGACAGCCATCGTTTCAATAGTTTTGCTGGGCAGAGATCCGGCAATGCAATCAAGTGGTAAGTTTGCGCACTTGAACTCGATACGATTGGAAGCTAATAAAAGAACGACGAAAGGCATATCGATGGACATGATTACATGTGGGCAGTTTCGGAGATGATCGACAGTGCTAAAGAGTTTATCTTCATCTTGGTATGATATTTTCAGTCATTCACGTTTCAACCTTGAGTTTGAGCTTAACCATTTCACATTGTAGGATTGGTGGCTTACTCCTGAGTTGTACCTTCGACGACCTCCAGCGTATTTCCCTGAATGGCGTCTTGATCGTCTTCTTCAGAAAAAGGCCAGGCAAGGAGTAAAAATCCACATCATCGTGTACAAAGAGGTTCGTCTTCTTCAGTTTTCTTTTTCGGAGAAGTCCTTTTACGATGGTATCTCCTCTAGATTACGGAAACATCGAGTGCGGACTCTAAGCATACCAAGGTAAGTTATTTTCTTATCTTTTATTCTGTTACTGACTAGCATTTCATCAGGATACCTTGGTTAAACTTCATCCAAACATCACATGTATGCGTCACCCTGACCATATTGGCGCCGAAGGTTCGACTTCGTCATTCGCAGTTACCTATAATACCTATAATGTTTACCTGGTTTTCTATCAGACGCCACCGAATTCTGGTCTCATCATGAGAAGGTTTTGCACCAACTTCCTCTGGTCTAGTTTTACTGACCCATTCTCAGGTTGTTCTGGTTGATAACAAGCACGCTGCGATTGGCGGTCTTGATTTGTGTTTCGGGCGGTGGGATACTCATACTCACCCGCTGGCCGATGTTCATTCAACTAATATGTTCAAGACCCTGTTCCCTGGCCAAGATTACAACAACACTCGTATCATGGACTTTAGCCAAGTAAGCAACTATGTCAGCAATACGTTATCTATACGTGATTATGCTCGTATGCCTTGGCATGACGTGGGTATTATTTTCTTACATTTCGTCGTCCTACATTATTGATAAGAGATGTTCAGGTTCATATGACTTTGACTGGCAACGTCGTGTTGGACATCGCGCAACACTTTATCGAGCGCTGGAATTTAATCAAGGAGCGAAAGGTATGAAAATGTGCTTATTTGACCGTCATTCTTTAACGTTGTTGGGTCCTTCAGTACAAGGATGATAAGTGAGCATAATGGATTTACGTCCTTGTTGATCATCAGCTCATCTCATACAAAGAACCTATGTTGTCCTTGCATTTCCTCACGCGCTTACTCCCAATGAACCCATAGCTCGTGCGTCACACCTTATGCAACTTATTTTCTTCTCCTCATATTTCTCAGATCATCCTCACCTTCAGCAATGGGCCGAAGTTGGGCACAGATACTCCCAATACTGGCATAACCCAAATGCAGAAGTTCAAAATGTGCCAAGTCGTACTAACGGGCCAGGGACTTGCAAGGTCCAAGTTGTTCGTAGCGTCACTGACTGGTCGCATGGTGTTTTGAAAGAACATAGTATCCAAAACGCTTGTGAGTGAGCTCACGATGTTCCAACTGACCCATTTTGAGTTATTTTTCTACTTAGATATTCAGTTGATCAATGAAGCCAATCATTACGTCTACATCGGTATGTGAATGGCTGATGACTCCCGTTTCCAATGACTTAGATCAAATTAATCGATAGAGAATCAGTTCTTGTAAGTCTGCCGGTGGTAAGACCACGTTGGCCACGGTTCTGACGTCCATCTTCAGCATATCTGCTACTAGGACTGGGGATGTTGTCACCAACTTGATTGCTAAGGCACTCTTAGAGCGAATTGTTCGTGCCGCAAAGGAAGGCCAGAAATTCAAGGTGACGTCGCTTTTCTTTCCATGACGCTGAAGGTTAACATTCTCTGAACGGTTTAGGTTGTCGTCGTGATACCTGAAGTTCCAGGTTTCTCTGGCGATATTAAGGAAGAAAGTCCTATAAAGACTATCATGGGCGCGCAGTATCGTACAATCAACCGCGGTGGTCACAGTATATATGAGGGTATTCGTAAGGCCGGTTATGAGCCGTAAGTAGAACCGCATGCAACTCATAAATGTTGGCGTTTGACCTTTCCATTCATCATGCAGAACGGACTACATTCGGTTCTACCATCTTCGTACTTACGATAGGATCAACGCGCCTAAAGGTTAGTGATATATTTTCTGATGACCGAGGTTTATCTGACTAAATTTTCATTCTTCTTTTACCAGGATTCATTGAGATAATAGAGCAAAACTCTGGGGTAACCTTCCCTGAGGCTCAAGTTTCATTAGCCCAACAATGGGTTGCCGGTGACACTATCACTGTCCAGAAGGAAATCGTCCTCGGTGTTCCAGAAAAAGAAGATGTGCTCGTGCTTGACAAAAAGGACGATGACGATGACGAGAAGCAGAAGCCTGCAACTATCACGGCGCCTATCCCTACAGACGGGGAAGCAGCACTACAGGTCTTGGAGGCGTTCCAGAATGGTTCCTATGGACTACAAGGGGACCAGGCGATTTCGGACAGCGTTGCTCAACACAGGCTTTCCGCTAAATCTAGTCTGCTCGACGAGCCATGGTTGGGTAACGAACAGGAAGAATTAGATTCGTGAGTCTTTATTGAATATCTCAATTTTAATCATTGTTGACTTTGTCAGTTATATATCTGAGTTGGTTTACATTCACTCGAAAGTAATGATCGTGGATGATCGAAGAGTGATTGTGAGTTTGTCTGTCTACATGTATTTAACTTTTTATCAAATAATCGATCCATAGATGGGTTCGGCGAACTTCAACGACCGTAGTCAGAAGGTTTGTGTTATGCCCCACCATTATTCGAAACCCTCCTAATTTCTCTTATCAGGGTAATGGCGACTCGGAGATTGCGCTTGTTGTTGAAGACGATGATCTGATTGAGTCGTACATGGATGGCCAGCCCTACAGCGCATCTCGATTTGCCGCCACCATTCGTCGCCAGCTTTACAAGGGTATTTGATTTATATACCTCTCACCCATCTTGTTCGTCTCCTTATTATGCAACCTTTACATTCAGAACATCTTGGTCTCATTCCGCCCCAAGACTGCGATGACCCTCACTCAGAAGTCACCAATGCTATGCGTCCGTCACCCGTCCCTAATGATGATACGACTGGTTCGGATGAAGATCAACTCGTGGCTGACCCCTTGTCTGACGCCACGGACTCGTTGTGGACCACTACAGCAAGACGGAATCGTGAAATCTTTACGGAGATCTTCCATCCTCTGCCATCCAATCTTGTCCATAACTGGGAGGCCTATAAGGTATGACTATCATCATTCTGTTCGTGACACCTCGCTAGATGTCTATCTTAGAACTATAAATCGAAAGGGAAGACCAACCATGTTGTTGAAGGAGTACCTTTAAGTCGCGTGAAAGACCGCTTGAACAACGTCAAGGGTGCTCTTGTTGAAATGCCGTTGGTTAGTATTGTTTTCAGCAATCTGCGCCTTTGATTTGAACTGAATCTTTTTTGTATAGGATTTCTTGATTGAGGAAAATGAACTTGTGACTGGTCTTCAGTGGACGAAACTCGATGCTGTTCTTCCTATCTATATTTAAAGAACGGAACTAAAGCCCTAAATTTCTTGTATAATAAATGAAAACTTGAATGTAAAACTCATGTATTAGTCTGAATCTGTCAATATAAAGAATATGCCCACCTGCCAACAACCTCTGGGGAACTCGGATGATTGCCAGTGGGAGATGACTATATATGTTTCTATTTAAATAAAATCTCCTGTATAGCAACGACAACCGATTGATCCGAGTCGGAAGAGCATCAAATCAACCTCGATCATGAACCTATCATTTAAATAAATGGCAGTTCCCTCCGACGCGTTTTCTTTTTAAGATTTTTTCAACCCTTGAATGTTAACATGCACCGTAGTGTCACTTCTCTACTCACTGATGAAGGTTACATAGACGCAAATCAGATGGGTTCTGTTCAAGACTGTGAAGGTGGATATTTCGTAATATCGCTACTCTTCATGACTATGGTTCAAATCTCTTGACAGAACTGGCCTACAAGCTTCTAGCATCCCTTCCGAGGTCGCGTCTGGCTATTATTCAAAGGCGAATTGCCCCGCTGCTACAGTTCGATGTGGTTGGCGTGCGTACCGCCCGTCGTCCTGCACTTTGGTTGTCGCTAATGCCTCCCATTAAAGTCTCTTCCAACAGAGGTCTCGCTTCAAATATTTTCTCATCTTCCTTTTCCAACATTACTGGTCTGTGCGCTTGTGAGCCGACGCTGGAAAGCCCTTGCAAATGATCAAAGTCTTTGGAAAGACCTTTGCCAGGCTCAAGGTTGGAAATGGTGTCAGGCACCACGCTCACATACATTCAATGCTTTGCGTCTCAATTGCCATGAAGTTAGTGATTCAGATGACGAAGGCATGGGTGACTCCGATGAAGAGGAAGAAGATGGGGATAATCACTCGCTTGACGGAGTGGAAGCAGCAAAACTAGAATTGACACGCATGCATGCCGAGTTGGACTCCGGATTTTTCTCAACGTCCTTGTCGAGTGACGCGCTTGCACTTCCTAGCCCCAGCAACTCCGTGTATGGACCTTCATCTTCCTTTGAAAGATCGGGCACCGCCAGATTCAGACGGCAGGCCCGCCATTCTGCTCCAGCCTTGTTGAAAACACCTCATGAATCCTCTTTCCTGATGCCGGACTACAAACTCCTATACCAGACACATATCAAACTCAGAGGTCGCTTCATGTCCTCCTCGTATCGACTGTCTGCCTTGCAGACCCAAGGTGCCCCAACAAACGCGCATACAAGTACAATTTACTGCCTCCAGTTGTACACCTACTCTGAGACAGGTAAACAGGTCCTTTTTACAGGATCTCGAGATAAGACGGTTCGAGAATGGAATCTCAGTACAGGAATGGTGGAACGAGTCATTTCAGGCGTACATAACAGCTCTGTGCTGAGTATATGCGTTCATAATGGCTATCTTGCGAGCGCAGGTGGCGATAGGCAGGTCGCAATTTGGCACTTGGAGTCCGACCAATTGGTCAAGGTTCTGTGCGAACATGACGATAGCGTGCTTTGCGTGCGATTCGACGACCGGCGGTTAGTGTCATGTTCCAAAGGTAAGCTCATCAAACTGCAACTGTTTCTTGTTCACAAATGAAAGGCTGGCTTTGCAGATCGCACTGTCAGAATATATTCATTCCCACAGCTTGAATTACAATATGTGCTAGGTGCTCACCGCTCGGCTGTCAATGCCGTGTCCCTCTCGGGGTCATTTATAGTCTCTGCGTCAGGAGACCGTTCTATTAGATTGTGGGATGCAGACACAGGCAAACTTTTGCGAACCTTTGAAAACCATCATTCAAGAGGGTAAAGTGTAACTTCACTGACGCATGGACGAGTCTTGCTAATTTCATTTCCTTATGATCCACAGAATTGCCTCAATTGATTTCTGCCCTCCCATCGTTCTATCTGGATCATCAGATAAACACCTGCGTCTATTCGACATGACTACTTTGCAAGGCTGGTCAACTTCACTAGATTACAAGGCTGTTGCATCCACCAGCGATGCTCCTCTTCCTTATCCATTACTATCTTCTGGAAGCAATAACATCTCTGCTGTGGGCCTGGTTTGTCAGGCATGTGGAAGCAACAATATCACATCTCAACCTGTGTCGAGAATTGAGAATTGCGGTAGATGTGTCCATGGAGACCTGGTTAGAAGTGTAGCTCTTGGACAGGATTTCGTGTTGAGCGGAAGTTATGACTTGAGTATCAAGGTTAGTCTTTTTTGCTAACCCACTTCTAAATCTACTGACTTGGCTTAATTACTTTAGGTATGGGATCGTAAAACAGGGGCTCTCGTCGCCGATCTTACGGGTGGACATACTGGTCGAATATTCTGCGTTGGTTTTGATTTCAAGAAGGTGCCATTGACAAATTCTCGTGTCGTCAACCCTTTTAACAAAATTTTCTTTATATTTATAGATTGTGTCGTGTGGCGATGATCAGGTGGGCAATAATCCTCTGTATTTGTGTTGAACATAACTGACAATGGCCTTTGTAGAGGATCTGTGTTTGGGACTTTTCCCATGGAATCGATACAAGTTTCATACCATGAGACGCTCATTATTTTTCCATAGTTATAGGAATAAATTTGGTGTATATCTGGCGCTTTTTTTCTCCCAGTCAAGTTGCGGAAATCTGTCTCAAATGACCTCAACTCACCGTCGGTGGTCGGAAATTTGTTGGTCAAGATACGGCCCATTCAATCCATTCTGTGGTTACTTTTTTTATTTTTTATTTTTTATTCCTGAGACTTCCCCTCTGTGGCGATGCCATATGCTCCTTGGGCACTCTAACCGATCCAGCAGCTTGGGTCTCGCGTGGCGTCCCCAAACTCTGTGGTTACTTAACAGGATGCCTTCTCTTGCGTTTCTTATATGACGTCTTCTCAAAATGGAAATGAACAAGACCGTGGATGGGGCTGGCAAGAAGGTTATACCTGTCTTGTGAGTTGATTGATAAATATCAGAGACGTTGAGGATCATGGAATTTTTTATTTCAGGCAGGAATAAGTGGAATGGATACTGCGTCAACTATCTGACAGTTCTGATACGCAGGCTTTCTTGGTTGCGAATGCTAGATACGTGAGGCATTGGCAGACGTTCTGGGAGATTGAAGGACAAATTTCTTTTTTGATCAGGTACTATGGTCAATACTGGAAAACCCCTTTGTCGGATTCATTCTCATCCACCCTAGTTCCTAGAGTACCTGGACGCGGTGTCCTCTTAATCACCTGGATCGAATTGCGGTTGACTACCGTCATTTCGAGCGTTGGTTCACTTTTCGTTCGAACCAAAGGATTTCTCTCATCCGTATATCCCCCCCACTGTCTGCATGTACAGATGATCAGAACCCACGAATAATCAAAACAAATGCACTCAAAAAATTTGACCTACTGTTTCAAACCTCTTCCTGTGAGGACGGATATTTCGTATACGGCTCAACGAGCCCGTAGATCCGCATCCGAAACACGCTCGTCTCATGACATTCTACGACCGTGCGCATTCTATGTGCCAGCATATTTCGTTCTTAGATGGCAGCACGCTTGCGAAGGAATTTTCAAGATTTCCGGGGGGAGCGGGAATACAGCATATGTCATTCATGATGTATGGGTTTGCCAATTCGCCTAAACCTTAGACGCAACAGTTGCTCAGAAAAGTAGGACGAGGAAAACATATAGGAGAAACACCAATGGACAGATGAGAGGAGCCATGGAACGGGAAGTGGGGACCTGTCTATGGAAGAAGAGAGTATGGATGGCGATGACGCAGACAAGATTAACATAAGGCGATATATGGTATTACAGGGTCAGCTAGAGATCTATGCGCAGGTGAGTCTGGACTCTGAAGTTCTAAGGTTATCTAACTGACATAAAGGCTTATGTTGTTATCTTACACTGGCTAATGTTTCACGTATTAAAACTAACCCCACATTATTCTCCGAATAAAACATCGCCTTGTGGTCAATGCCCAAGGTAAAGATGACAAGGGAGTTAAGCATGTTTAATCAAGAAAGGGACGGAGAGTCGGAGACGTTTCAGGGATTCGATGACACTCGCCAATAGCTTTTCATCCGAAAAATGTCAAGGTCTCACTCAACAAGTTTCTTAAAGAACATGTATTTAATCCTATTTAGTCAAATACAAGTCAATCATTGTCCATGTTTAAGCAAGACGTTAATCGTCTAGAAAGGATGGGGAAGGAGGATATTGTCCGAGATATTATTGTCCGAATGAGCAAAGAGTGCGGTACCGGATAGGTAAGATATGTTTCGAAAGTTCATGTTCATAGCTTTGTTCTTCCAAGCAGGGGCCAAGCCAGGCCAACCAGTTAGATGATCAAGAAGAGTTCGCTTCTGTCGCCTGAATCCCCAAACACTGAAAAGCCGGCCGAGGTATAAGTTCAAATGATTAGCTTTCCACGAGCGCAGACTCACAAGTGATGTAATGATAACCAGGTACTACATCAGTGGGAACTGTGAAGTTTACTTGCCCAACGCGAAGATCAAAATCTTTAGCGAGTGGTGTGGAGTCTGCAAGGTAAGGACTTGATGTTAGAGAGCAATGGATCGAGGGAAAAACAGAGAGGACACCTACAGCCATTTAACATGACAGCAGCGCCATTCGAGATATGCTCTGGGGCATCGGTCGTAACCCTGTGGATCATAGGGCTTTCAGTAATGAAGACTTTTTGCTGCGCAGGGATTTACATACCACTCTACACACTCTATTTGTCCAATTGACCATACTGTGTTGCTATTGGGGCTGATGATTTGGGGGACGAAGACATCGAGGGCAGCTCTCGGTACAAACGACAACGGCGAAGCCTGAACAGCAAATAAGAGACAGAAGAGAGTGACGAGGAAAGAGAGCATGAGAGAGGTAATATTGAGGGAGGAAAATAAAATGACTAACCGATTCTATTCGGTTCCCCCTATGTACTTTGCGAATAGACAGTGTGTGGTTGTATTGTGATGAAGCTCCACATATGTAACATGTGTGAAGGTCAGATGGAGTTAGACCGTTGATATGGTGACCCTTCCAACTGAGAAGTAAGCTGGAGTACCGGTTTAATGTTTACTTGCTGATACTAGGGAAAGAAAGACTTGGAATTTTCAAACTAATCATACACACTATTAATTAAATTTAACACATCCTGAATCATAAAGTATAAGAAATGATGAAAGACTCATGGGCTTGCAAGTCGTATCCGGTTTTTCTGTTTCTTTGTTGGAGAATCTTCTTGGCCCCTAAGCGGATCTTCTACGCGGACTCGCTTCAGCGATGGTGGAGTCTTGGGAAGAGCCGGTATTTTAAACATGATAGAGCCAGGCGGCGGCTGAAGGGTTTGTGGAGGGAGGTCGATCAAGGAAAAGTCTACGACCGGTCCTGACGATGCCGGGTCATGATTTATAAATTTGGGATTCTGGAAGAGGAGTTGAAGTAACATTTCAGTAAGAGAAGAGACTTTTACATATAAACTGACTGCGATGTAGTGTCTCATGCCGGCCTCTTCGATCAACTTGGGAATCTTCTCCTGGGTCTTCTTGAGAAGTTCACGTCGGGCGACCATGTTCTCCTCGGAAGTTCCTCGAATAGCAAGCGTTTTCACTGCCAAGCAAATGGACAATGTATGATGTGAGTGAAATTTACTACGAAAAAAAAATACACAGTAAATCACCGGTGATAGGTCGTGTCTGCCCTATTCGATGGGCTCGCTAATGAAGACAGATGGTTATGAAAAATCATTATCTGTCAAGCACGATACTTACCTTGATGGCTTGGCTTTCAACATCAGCTTGCCACACGGGTTCACAGAAGATGACTCTTGACGCAGATATCAGGTTCCTGGCGTTCCCAATGATCAAAATTTTCCTTGAGAGATAGCGGAAGAGGACTCACAATCCACGAGCACCATGTTTCAATTCCATTAAGAAGATGGGATATTGTAGGCCCGAACTCTCAAAAGTCAAGACGAGTTGCTCACGGATGTGAGAAGGAACTTGCGTTGTAAACCGGAGGAACTTGACATGAATCAGTTGTAGTGCTTCGGCGATGTGGGCCAAAGACAATGGGGATTCGGAGAAGATGAGGATTTTTTCTTTAGAAGAATATTTTAGAACCTGAGTGGAAGAAAGTTAGATGTTGTAGTTGATTGGGACATAGCAAGCGCCGCATCACCTCGTCAATGATGTAATTTAATTTGCTTGAAGCCGAAGAGCCAATACGCGTCGTGGAGAGAGGGGATGCAGCGGCGAGACTAGATATACCCTTGACTTGGCGTTGTATTGCAGAACTGGGTCCACTAGTCGAACTTTGTTCATGGTCATCTTCATCTCTTGCTAGTCGGGCTAGAGTGCCATCCAGCTCTTGTTGCATCTCTCTAAGAGTATCTGCGGCAGATGCCTTCTTCGCAAAATTATCCGCCATCTTGCTTTGAGATAAAGCACTGAACTCGTCATTGTGCTTTGAGCTCTTCCGTCCCTTCCGTTTGCGCTGAGACTCCTCGTACGCCTTTCGGAAAGCCTGATCACGGATCCCAACTCGATGACCTAACTCGATCAAGGCCGGTTGCGAGATAAGAGGCTTCTCTTTTACAATGTCGTACAACTTGAGCAGTCTATCGGCGTGCAAAAAGCCGGTCTGATTGGGGTCACAGGACGGTTCGTTTCCTGGTGTTCGTGACCATGCGTTATAAATGGGTTCGTTCATATGAAAGGCTCTATAAGGAACGTCTTCGTGTGCTTGCATTAACTTCCATAGTGGGTCTGCCAAAGCTATTCGACTATTGGTTAAGAATATCAGAACCAGGCTAGAGGTGAGTGGAGGAAGCGTACAGATGCATAAACGCCATTTGAATCGCTGAAATATCTTCTGAGGCCATCCCACGTTCAATGGCCTTCTTGACGTACCCCTCAGCGTCTGCAACTAGTTGTTGTGCGTTGTAAAGATCATCGCTGACAAACCAGAATAGCAGCCTTAGAAATGGTCAGCCGACTGTTTTAAGGCTAGGATATGAAGTCACCGTACTGAGACATATTTTTCAGTGTCAATTGCAGCACATCCGTATTCTGATAGAAGGAGGGATAAGGTAGAGACTCATAAGGATGTAAAAAAAATTACACGGGGATGGAACATATAATCCTATCGGATAAGGTTAGAGCAGCCTCGATGTGCAAGAACGGGGAGGCATACTTGGTCTTTGCGTTGTGAATCGACAGCATTTATGGTGATGGCTGCCTGTAATGCATTAAAGGATTTGACGACGTATGGATCAAGGTCGAGCAACACGGATTCCTGAGATACGGGAGGAAGGACTACGTCAACTTCTACATGTTCAATTCTTGCGTAACGAGTAAGTGACAGTGTTTAACAAACAATAAACCACGTTACCTATGTCGGATCATGGTCATCTCCATGACCTGGTTCAAGACTTGAATGGACCCAGGCCTTGGACCTGTAGCGTCAAGAAGGGGTTCAATGATGTGACTTGTTATCAGTTTTGGGTCAGCGTTAAACTGAGGCACCGCAATGAAGTGAGTGATCATGTTTCCTAGTTTATTGAGGTCTCCGCGGTCATATTTGTTCCAAATCCGCTTCTTTGATGACATTTGCTGGGTTTCGACAGCAGGAAGAGATGTGGTGGGGAACGCTGACGACAAGGACGGAGTTGATTCATGACTGGCGGATGAACCCATCTGCATTTCGTCTACCTCCATCGTCTCGTCACCTTCCTCATCCGTTTCCCATACCCGGAAATCTTCCTTCTCTCTATCCTCCATATTTTCGCTTTCTCCGCCTTCAAGTTGAGAGTTACTCATCTCGTTGGATTTGGTTCCAAAACTGAGTCCCAACAGATTTGTTGTCGGGGTGCCTGTTACAATCCATCTCCTCTCCACACTAAGCAGCTTGGCAAAAGGCACCAAGGCGGTAGATAAGGTCGCTGATACGTGGCCTTCGTCAATGACGAGGCGCTTCCATCTGATTTGCAAAAAAGGGGATACCTCTGTCGTTTGACAGCGGCAAATGGGAACACGGCTGGCTGGGAATTCGTCGCAAGAACAAGGTTTCCAAGAATGTAGTTTAGAAACATCTTGAGAATTAGCTTCGGCTGTGAATTCTGCAAAGAAATTAGAGAGTACATTCATATTCTGAGGCTTCTAGCTTACTTGTATAACTCAATAATATAATCTGTAGTAAAGAGATAAATTGTCAGTTCTGAGTATTATCTTTATTCCATAACAAGGCTCGACTTACATCAAAATCCGTGGCTAAACTCTTCACACTGGGCATTGGAGTCTTCGTCCTCAGCATCAGCACCCGTAATGGAATAGAACAATGCTTCGTAATCTCTCCGTCCCACTGATTCAATAGGTTGGCAGGGACGATGACAAGAGTGGCTGAGGTCAGATACATGACTTTTGGACCTTGGTCGCGCCTGTTCCGGGGTGTCCGGTCTCGAATACTTGGATCTCCGTGGTAGTAATGATAGAAGGGCGTATTTTCACGCAACATCTTGCCCAATGGGAGAGTGTTAACTTCATCTTCGATTTCTATACTGCGACAATACTGTTTGCTGGAATGACTCTTAGGGATGTCACAGTAGGGGACAACCCGGCCGCGGTGCAGCATAAGTTGAACTAACGAAGGTACTCGAGATACTTCATGAGGGTGTTTTCCACGAGAGAATCTCTTTCTGGATGTAGAGTATTCTGCAGACGGAAAATGTCGAAAGGAGAGAGGGGTCATCACTGGACGGTTGTCGACGACGGATGGTTCTGGAGCAGAGAGTTGGTTTTTGGTGGCAGCTATCAAGCTCAATATCATCAGGGTTTTCCCAGTACCTTTAGAATCATGGTGAGGTTGATGCTTAGCGAATCTAAAGGTTCAACCTCTACCTAACTCTTCGCACAATATCCCGCCTTGGCAAGGGGCTATCATTGGACGCTCTTGCAGAACTTCCATAGTTCCCGGTTGCAGGAAAAACATCCTTTTATCCACAGTCGTCAGCGGAATGAAGAGTGGGTCCGGTACATTACGGTTGTCTAGTTCTCTCTGTAACATTGCTGCAACCGAACGCCGTTGGTACCTATAAAGAGTACTCCGGATACCAAGGCCTTCCAATTTGTCTTCAAAGTCGAATAGGCGGCTAGAAATATCACCATATCCCGGAACAGGAATTGCACTTGGAGAAGCTAATCCACTGTAGATGTCTGCAAGGGTACGACGATCCTAATGTAACACTAGTAAAAAAAAAAGCGAATAGGATATGTGTATAGCATGCCTTTGGATCAAGAATCAAGGCGGTGACTTCCGCGGTTGGCTTAAGTCCATTCCATATCTCTTCATTGTTAATAATCCTAGGAAGTAATTGTCGCATATATCTCTTCGCTGGTGTTAAAATGTTCTCTACTCGCACTCGAAGCTTTCCTTGGACATTAGAAAGATCGTATGGGATGAGATAGATCCTGAGCGCCATTATTGCATCATGGGTCGCGCGATATGTGGCCACGATAAATCGGTGCTTCACCAGAAATTCAATTTGACGACAAAAAGAGGCATCCTCTGGGTCGGAAAGATGTGGAATAATAGAGTGAGCATTGAAGTTATGCCAGCCATCTTGAGCATGTGTATGGTCACATATCAGATGCTGTGGTTCGATCCCAAGCTTGACAAAAACGCTTCCGACTGGTAACAGATTTATGAGAGAATATGGGGATCCATCTGAAGACTCTGAGGGAATTTCGGCCACGAAACAGCCAGCACAACAGGATGGGCACCAGAGGGACATCATGGAAGGAACGATAGCATTGTCAAAGTCACCGCGGGCGTCAGTGCGTAGTACTGCCACTGCTCCGTCAAATTTGACTCGATCAATCGGGGCTATCGGCACGTGACAGTTAGGCAAACACGTACCTGTACCACTGCATGTCCTCGTACTTGACTTCAAAACAGTATGGAAGCCAGAGGACTCACAAGGTCTTGCTGTAATTTTGTTAAAACCCAACGTGTTTTTTCAAGGGCGCGATCAACTGTGTCGAAAGCCAAGCTAACAACAGCTAGTACCGCCACTGTGAACCCAAAGCCTCAGATGACTCTCACCTGGCCCGACTACCTTGCAATTCGACACAGTAAAAGGAAATGGCAGATGGTAAAAAAATTCACGCGATAAACTCGGTGTGTGAAGGGTAACTAATTCTGTTTGTCAGGCTGCCATGATCCCTTGCGCCTTACTTGGTTTTGTAGGAGGAGCAGCATATTTCGGCACCCTTGATGCAGACCCAATGAAACCAATCATGGTACTTGCACTTTTACTATGATCTCCTTCTTCACTCACATACTTGTCATATCTAGGGTATTGACCCATTTTTCTTCTATGGTATCTGCACTGTGGGATGTGTCGGTACGTCCCTTTCTTTCTGAGTTTGAGCAAGCACTCTTAAAATATTTGATAGGCGCGGGAGCCATAATCGGACCAACAATTGGAACTGCGTTGTGGCGACTACAATATCGGCAACTGCTTCCCTTGATTGACGCAAAGGATCACCAGTTTTTCCAACGTGTAGCAAAAAATCGGGTAGATGCTACTCTTCAGAGTCCAACTAACCCAGTACCGGACTATTATGGTGAGTTCACTATAGACTTGGTATGTCATTCAAGCTAAACCATTAACAGGGGAAAAAATTGGGTCATTACATCAATATAGAACGGTCAGTTTCCTGGCCTTTTATTTTACTCGTTTGCTGATTCTTCATATGCTACAGTGGCTAAGGGACCAAGCAAAGTACAAGCGTAAAGCACTACTTCCTGAAGAACTATAATCTTCCATGTTGTTAATCACTATCACCACCACTCTCATCCCATATCTTTGTTTCTTTATTGCAGTGCAATTTTAAATTTTTATTAAACTCCTACCAAACTAATGAAGATAGTGGATAGATATCACAAAGGAAAAGGAATTTGATGGATAGTAGTGTGCTTGACTTCCCGGAAGCAAGCAAATAAATTAGCAAGGCATCGTGGAGAAACGCCCAAGAACGAAGAGAAGGACTGAATGGCCTGTTAAAAGTAAACATCATTAAAACATTGTATCCGAGTCATAGGAGCGGAAGCAAAGGGTGAGTCCATTTGCAATGTAATCCGTATCATCCGTCGTCTGCATCATCAATTAGTACAAGGTTCAACGCCACTTCAAGCTCGTCAATGAGCTGTTGGATGCATTGTGCTTGAATGGCACAAGCCTCTTCCTCTCCTGCAAGCACATAAGTGGAACCACTCCTTTTGGCGCGTCTTTTCTGCCCAAAAATTGTACAAAGCACCACCCGTCTTTGTAATCTTCGATAATGCGGAGGGTGTCTCCAACCTTGATGTGCAGTTCGTCTGGAAGATTCGGTGTGTAAAGGGCTACAACGTTCATCAGGCGAGGCAGTTTCACATCGGTGCCTCGTTCGACACGAGAGGATGAAGGAAGGGTAGGGGGAGAGGGAATGATCAAATCTTTAGGAGCGAACGATTCAGACCGTGCAGGGCTGATGATGGGGACGGGCTGATAATCTGGAACAACTAAGGTTGATGTCTTTGATGGTACAGTGGAGGAAATAGGTGGCGTGGGGGGCATTGGTGTCGCTTTATACTTCTGTGCAGGCCTTTGCGTAGGCATGGGGATCAATGTTTCCTGTCCAGCACTCCACGTGGTATAAACAGGAGGTGGTAACCCCACTGGCGCTTTTGTTGTTATTGGACTCAGCCAGGTGGGTTTGGACCGGGGTGGCTTGCCCTTTTGCGCGACGGCTTTGGGGAAGGCCAAAGTGGGAGTAGGAATCTCGTCTTCGTCGGCATTGGCAATCCTTAGTGGGAGGTTGCGTTGTGGTTGGCGTCCTAGGGTGCAATCGACAGGTGTAGGTATGGAAGACACTTTGCGATAGTGATATGGTCGCATTGGCGAGAGAGCGCTGCTGTCCAGCTTCTCAAAGTCTGTCATGGAATGTTTTTCCAGTTCGGGACTTGATGCAGATTTCTTTGCATCAGCAAAGTCATCTTTGTCGAATACAAAAGCAGGATTTTTGGTTTTATACTTGTGTCGACGTCGACTATGAACGTAAACCCCCAAAACTAAGAGATAATGAACTTCTCCACGATTCAACTCAGATCCAAAATACTCACTGATCAGAATTGCCGCGCCAAAACACGAGGCGATGGATATGATGACCACTTCCGACGTCAAGGATAGCTCTTTTGAACCATGCACAGTCGCAATCCCTCCACGTCTGTGGGGGTGCATAGAGGCTACCTGGTTTATACTAACGTAAATAAACCTGAAGCTGCGAGAGAAAAAGATCGCCAAGAAAAAGGAAAGGAAGGGTGGTCAAGGGGACCTGCGTAAAGTGTAACCCAGTTTCCCTGGTTTTGGGGGGAACCTGGGGGAGAAATGAATGTCATGAGTAGTGTATATAACAAATAAAACTGTGCGAGAGTGATTAGGGTCAGCTTTGAAAAGTCTGATGGATCAGTCAAAGACGTTGCCATTGCCATACATGTCAATGTACAGACTAAAATACTTCCCCAGACATTCTAACATCCAATGTAACACCATTAATTCCTCCAAAGCCTATATTATATACCCTTTTCCAAATTTCAAGCACTCACTAACCTAGTCATGAATGTCGTTAATCCCAAGCCTGCTTGAAAGAGGCCAGCACAATATGTAACTCCAGAGTTCGAATCGTGCGACTTCTGGTGAGATAGTAGTACTAGTAACGAGAGTAAATGATCATCAAATGATATCTGCCAACTGATTGGATATGGCCCTGTACAATGACCTAGCGCCCTCTTCTGCACAATACTCTCCTAAAGCGGTATCAACGATTTTATGGACCACCTCAGGAGATAGTGACCGCGAAGCATCTCCTCCAAAATTATACAAAGCCTCAGAGCAAATTGCTTTCTTCTCGTCCAACGTAAAAGGTACGAACGGAAGCACTGTGGTTATTCGTGATAATATCGAAGCCTGTGGGTGGGAACCCATGTCAGCCGGCGCCAAATGGTAATTTTACATTACATACCCCAAGCTGCCTAGAGACTTTTGGTCTTAGAAGTGCCATGAGATTAACATATTCTTCCCGTGTCATAAGTTGCTCGGGATTTCTCCGGGTTTCCAGGTGCTGGAAAACAAGGTCATGGCCAATGTTCGAGGTTCCGAGCCATATGACATTTCGGACATCAACATGACGGTTGCTAGCCTCGAATGCGCATCTACCGAGTTCCCAAGGCATTAATAGAGACCAAAGTGCCTTTTCTTCCGTTTTCTCGATTTCCTGCAAGGGGCTCAAACCTCAGGGTCAGAGTGCTAGAGAGTGTTATGGACATACATCTAGAACAACCACACATCGTTTGCCTTCGTTATTAATGAGAAACTCGGCCAAGGTGCACGTAGTCGGCGTCTAGAATCTCATCAATATAAGGCTTTGTGGTCGCTAAGTAGTCGTTCACTGTTACCTCATAAGGGCTCATAGAATATGATTGCCATAAATCGTGCGTCGATCTTAACGTTGTCATATTCACGGTATGTGTTGGCACATCGAGTAATGACCCGACTATAAATAAAATATTAAGTCTGGAATCTGTGCTCAACAAGCAAATGCACTCACATTTCCGTGCTAAAAGACTTTTTCCGTGCCCGCTGGGGCCTATCAACGATGAAAAAGTCAGCACCAGGGAGGTCAGCCAGGATATTGGCTTACCACATAACATCACGACTATGGGAGCGATGGCGAGTTCCCGTGAGTGCATGCTTAAAACTCTGAACAGCTGCTCGAGAGCTCTGTCTTGACCAATGAGTTCATACCGTACTCGCGTTAATGGGCGGAAGAAGGAACGATGGATGAGCGCAGAAGATTGTTGCGTGTGGGCTGCATCTGCCCGATCAACATAGTACCTCGTGGCAAGATCCATTTCATCCATGATAGATGGTTTTGTAACCGAGTCGGTGGACGGTTCTATAATCTGACCCTCCGCTGGAGAATAATATCCCTGTTCCATTTTCTTGGCTATAGTGGGTGTTGCGCCATAAGCCAACAATGTCTTCACAATGTCCAACTTCTTCGTCAATTTGTTATTAGTAAGAGTAAATGCGAGAGCTGACTGTGGGCCAACGCATTCATTAGGATCTGCGTCACCGCTTTCCAACGCTCGTCGGACTTGTTCAACATCATCACTAGCGATAGCAAACATGAGAGTTGGACGGGGTGTTTCGTGAAATACAACAGGGGGACGAGCCACAGGAGCTGTGTGTGGGACGGCTGGGATAGGCCTGCGAATGGTTTCATCATACATATCGTGACAGCGAAACTCGGACCCATCTTCGTCTCCATCGGATTGGTCGTAGCAAGGTTCCGAAATACGGCTTGGAGGCCGAGGGTGTGTCCAGAAGCTTGCTGGAGCAGAATAGGGTTCATGGGCATTGACTGGGGTTTTGGGAGATAGTGGAGAAGGCGTATAGTCTCTTGCAGATATAAAGGTATTGCGAACATGTGGGGGTATAAACGATGAGCGTGTAGATGAAGACTAATATAGTTACCACCATCAGCAAGATTTCTAAAGATGGAAATTAAAAATCCATACCAGAGGAATGCTAGATGAAGAATGCGATGATACAGTTGTTGACGAGATAGACGTGCGAATGTTATTTCCTTTACAACAAGAGTTTGGTATTTAAGCCACAACTTAGGCATTCATGGAGACTCACCAGACTGTCGAAAGCTATAAGTATTAACAGAAATGGTGGACCTGCGAGACTGAGACGTAGATTGAGAAGTAGATTGTGCATTAGCAATAGTTGACTGGGTTTAAATCACTGAGCAATCATATTAATGTTAATGTGCCAGATAATTTACCAGTCGAAGAGGCTTCAAGCCTTTTGCAATAGGATTTCTAGAAGGATCCGAAATAGCACCTGGCAATAGCACCTCTGCATGCGTTTCTAACGGAGAGGATGGAACGCTTCTTGTAAGATTCCGACCGGACATTAATAATGAATTACTAGGACGACCCTATGGGGGCATATGACATCTCATCTGCAGTAAGTTCAGAACCAGACTTACCATTGTGTAAGATTTTCTAAATCCAAAGGGAACTTTCCTGGATGCCTCATCCTGAGAGCTTTGGCTTCCTGTTCTTGAAGGAGGATGATGATGTCTATCATCTGGCGCAGAAAATGGCGAAGAGCGCCCCGCTGAAAGGGGGTTGATGGAGGTTATTGGCGACGATAGCGAAAGTGGGGAGTCGGCAGTTATAGTACCGGACCGTTTTCTCCCAGGAGGCGGGGGTGTAAAAACACGCTCACGCAGTGAGCTTGCTGGAGTAGAATTATTTGACAAGACTGGAGCTGGAGGTCTCGGGGGGCTCAAGCCCGCGTTGCGTATTGAATCAGAAATTACATCCTTCGAGGGTGCAATATCCGAGTAGATATCGTACAAAGAGTTGAGGGTGTCGTTTTCCATTGAGTGAGGACTCCTGAGATACGCCAGAAATGCAGTAGTATCATGGTCGAGCGAATTTTGGTTGTCATCCAATTCCTCCTCGGTTGGCTCGGAGGGAGGTTGAGAGGCAGAACCACCTTCAGCGTCGTCAGAGTGGACTGAACTGCTTGAACGAATGGAAAAAGAAGAGTGGTCAAGGGCCTCATCGTCATCAAAGTTTGCATCTCGTAGTTGGAGATTTTGAAGCGAACTGCTGCTTTGTCGCCTGATCGCAGCAGTCACTTGTTCACGAACATAATCTTCATCAGGGCCTACGAAGATAGCTGTTGGGCTACCTTCATGATCCCAAACGGACGTATGGCTATAAGCGTCATGGTCAAGCAAATGGCTGTCCTCTAATAGTCCGGCTTGTATATCTTCGACTGGTGAAAGTACCAAACCCTGGTCATTCGGAGACGTATATGGCAGAATATATGACTCATTTTCGACATCATCTAGGGGTGGAGGGGAGATATTTTCTTGAGGCGAACCAAGGCCAAGGTCTAAAGGTGGTACTTCATCTAACGTTGCAGGAGAGATAGTTCGCGCTGGCGACACGGGAGATCGGGCTATGAATGCGCCTAGGTAAGGCGACAGAACTCGAGACGAATGTGATCCGAACGGTGAGGAAAGCAAATCGAAAGTAGAGCTGATCGACGGACTGCGCGGGGGTGACGGAAGCAAAGGATTTGGTGGCTTCCAGGTATCTGCATAGCCTGAGTCGAAGGAATTGGCATCTTCATTCACAACATTGGCATCCAGACGGAACGGCCCCAAGTGCAGAGTAGACACTTCTATGGGAGATAATAGGCCAACAGAAGCATGAGGTGACGGGGCCACGGGTTCACTCCGAGTGAGCTCGACGGAGGAAGGCTGAACATCACTTTCGGGATGAGAAGAGTCGGGAACATGTACCGTGTCTTCTTCTTCTGCGGGGTCGCCATAAACAAGGGGTATTAAATTTACTCCTTGCTGAAGCTCTTGGTCGATGTTTTCAGAAGGTGAGTGAAGGGAGAGATCATTATAATCAGAGAGAGCTGTCCAATTTCCTGCATAATCGTCCGTATCGTCATCTGTGTAGTATAATTCTTCCTGAAGGGTTTCGCCAATGATAGGAAACCCTTCATTTACTACTGTAGGTAAAGACTCTGACCAAGAGGTTATTTCTCCGGTCAAGTTGTCGTCGAGCTGCTGGCTTGCCACATTTGTCTCTCTTTCTGTATCGTCGGGATCCTCAAGTAGTCTGAGTGCGATTAACATGCTCGTAGTACCCGGCGAGCGACACGGTGAGGGAACAGGACTAGGTGAATCCACAACGACGCGTGGTAAATTGGTGGGAGTAGCATTGGGTGTGGCAGCATCTAGGTGATTGAGGGGTTGGTTGAGGGGCAATGCTTCCGGAATAACGGTTGCAGACATAGTATGAAGAAAATTACAAGCGTCCGCAAAGAAGCAAGACCCTTGTTGGTAAAACGGGCAAGGTCGCGCTGCAGAGTGGCGTGGGGTTAGGCGCATGAAAGGTTTATAAATTTAGAACATACTCTTTACTCGCCATGACGGTTTTAGCAATGTCATCTCCGGACATTGACCTCCTCCAAAAACCAAGAGAAATATATCGAAAAGTGAAAGCCGTTACCGTAGCTCAGCTGTCAGTGTCAATCTGCAATCAATTTCGTTCAACCATTACCATCACGTGATGACGCTTTGATTAGCTTTAAGCGGACCTCGAAATCTTTGTCAGAATCAGGATGGTGGCATTTCGTATCCCTCGACTGACGCTTTTTTCTGGTCCCAACTGCTCTCTTTGCGACGTAAGGCAGAGAATTTTTCTCCATATAAGCATCAATTAACATAAATATGATAGATTGCAAAGATAGAACTCGCCAAAGTCCGACAATCGGTGTGTTGTCTATCTCATTCCAAATGTAATAAATCACTAAAAGTCATATATAGAGAGCTTTCCAACTGGATATCATCAATATCCAGGACAAAGGCCAGGAAAAGTGGAAAAAGAAATATGTGTACTGGATACCTGCTCTCCATCTCGAGGGCAAGGAGATTGCCAAAGGTCGTTGGGACGAACAAATAGTCAATCAGGCTCTGAAACAATGGGACCAGGAACAATCCCAGTCGGGAATGGAGACGACAGACAAGCCTCAGAACTAGTCTTTCCTTTCTTCGCCGATCTGTCTCCCTATGGATGGGAGTCATTTGTATTCTATGAACGCACCGACACCGATATCCTTGGTACTCGAACGGAAAAGGAAAATGATGAAGATGACGTCGACCCTACAGCGAACCGTAGCCGTTGCTTTAATTGTGGCCATCCCGATCACAAAGTGACGGAATGTCCATTTCGTGCCAACCGGGAACTCATAGCACTATCCCGTCAATATTATGAATTTTATCAGAGTGCCCGTGGGCTCGGAAACTCTCAAAGATTACACACCGTTGAAGCCTGGCGACAGCAACGCTTAAACTGGCTTGAAGAATTTGAACCAGGTATAATTAAGGGAGAACTATTGACAGACGCCGTTTCTAACAGCAACGACGAGTGGTTGAAGAATATATCGGTTTGGGGTTATCCTCTTGGTTGGGTCAGCCATCTTGACCCACGAGAACGTGTTAGAGATCGTATCTGGAGTGAAAACGACGGAGACGTTGCAGAAGAGCTTGAGACCGAAGAATCTTTCCAGATTCATGGGGACGAGGAGGTTGTAGAGCTAGTCTCCTTCAAGGATGCTTTTCACCAACATGACCATTCTACAAACAGCCCACAAAGCGAAATTGACGTGGAAGCCATGCTAAAACGGACCCCAACTCCAACTTCAAGCCTTTCGGGATTTGCATCTCGATCCCCAAGTGCTCCACCTCTTCCTTCTGTATCCCCTGTTCGATGGGCCACTTACCCAACAAGTTATTTCTGTTCCCAGGCCCTTGTGCTTTATACTCCTCCTACTCGTAATGAACCTTGGTATAGCGGTGTTTTCAATAACACAGACGAATATCTAAATCAGTTTTCGGCTTCAAACCAACCCCCTCCTCCGCAAGATGAGCCACCCCCGCTTCCGCCAGGCCCTCCTGATTCCGGATTCCCACAGAATACCCTTATACGTCCCCCGCAATTCGCCTCGTCCCTTCTAGAAATACCCGTTGAAGTGAAGCAAGACGCCGAAGAAGGCTCTTTGTCCGAGTGCGACATGGAACTATCTGATTCTGATTAAACCTCGCACCGAGAGAAATTTCCTCCAATCATTCGTAAACCTATTAGATCTTTTTCTTGACGCATACACAGAAGTATAAATGTAAATGCTTGAATGAAATCCATATAGTTTTTATTACAGGACAGTTCTATTATAGGCACCCATAATCATCACCAGAACCCAGCAATTACCCATCACATAAATCAAACCCCTTATCCAGAGTCCGAAAAACACATTTTGGCCTAAAAACTCTAGCTTGTAGGCCTCACTGAGCCAGAGCGCCTGTGTACCAATCCATACACCCACACACATCAAAGCTCGGTTGCGCGACAGAGATAGCTGTGAAAGGAGCAGTGGTAGGAGGAGAAGGTACCATAGAAAATACTGAGAGAGGGGAGCAAAAATATCAGTCATTTATACTCTGCAATGGAACTGTGAAATGCGTACCTGGGATGTACACACTTTGTTGAAGATCACGAACACGACCGTTTGCAAGAACCACGTGAAGAGTAGATCTTCTTTCCGCCGACCAAAAAGAAGGCCTAATCCTAGGGTCAATACCATTTGGGGGACGAAACTAGTCAAAGGCGAGCGTAGGATGCGACTCCAAGATGAGATAGGCTCAAAGGTGGCCAAGTCAATTGGGGGATACGTCAGGTACGTCAGGTAGAAATACGGCGAGAAGTTGTGCCGATGATCCAAGCGGTGTAGATGGTAGAGATAGGATTCATAAAGGAAAGGATAACCCCAACTGAAAACGTTCCCACATTGAGGTTTGTGATGTTCATGCAAGGCAACAATAATGGTACTCACATTGCATAACATCCTGCTCCGAGAAGTAAAAACGTTATGGCGCTGATCATTGTAAAACGAATGGTTTTCGCGTTCACAATCGTTCTCAGATAACTTTGATCTTGACCGGAGTTTTCTATGACACCCAAACATCCAATTCCATAAATCATAGGATAAATCTTCCAGTGTGTGCTAAGACCGAGGAGGATTGCAGATAAATCCCACCAGCCCTTCAAAGATGCATACAATGTGAGCAGCACAAAAAGGCTAAGCACAGACTCGGAAGAACCACGCGTTGAGATAGAGAAGACAAGTGGGTTGAGCAAGTGAGTAGTGGTATATATTGTCGCTAACTTGTCTATTGATGTTGCACTGGTCTTCGTCTTTTGTTTGCCACCTTCAGTCTTTGATGATGGCGAAGCAAGCGTTCGGGACAGGATTTCGGTTTTGAGGAGTTGATAAATCAACATGCCGTTTATAATATCGCATGCAGAAAATAGATATTTCCCGAAGGAAGGATGCAACCATGCATTGGGAGTGAGTAGGATTGCAAGCAATGGGGTATAGCGGTATGTTTCTCGTGTATAAGGACTATTATCGAGATAGTTTCAGACATGTCAGGACATTGGCTGGTTACAACGTACTCTCCGATGTCCAACTGGTATCCAAATAGTCGTTTTAATGGTCCTTGAGCTTGATTCGCGTCTCCTGGTCCTGGTTGAAGAAGGAAAGCAGCCGCATCGCTGAAGACGCGATAATCCACGTCTGTGTATTTCACAAGAGAGCGAGCGTCGTGCCATTCACTATAAAGAATGAGGCTTATTCTTAGGACCGTGGCAGAGAGCAGAACACTCCGCAATGAGGGGAATGAGAGTGAAGAGAAAGATGTCATGACATTGTTTCATTCACATGACTGTGGCTGCAACAAAATAAATAGTCTACACGCCTAGAAGCAAATTCTTAGAACAATAATAGAAACATCAAGAAATATTATCATGTATTGAAGGAAGAAGCATTACTGCCCCGGATAGAACATGTGCAGCTGCTATTGAAAAAGAATAGAAAACCTGGGCAACACAAGACATAAATGGTGGAAGTCTACTACCAGAACAGAGGACCAACGAATCGGTACTTAGATCTGTTACGACAGATACATAAGACAATATTAGTAATGACGGAGATGTGGAAGGCTTACATATTGTGAAAGCCATCGGAAACCTATCATTATAGGGAAGAAAGCTTGTAAGCGTTCATTGTTGAAGAAGGACTTTGTTTCTGCCTACCTTCTCCGTACCCTTGACGTTGAACAACAGAGCACATGAATATTTCGATAGGCCGGATATCGCTGAGGGGAACCTTGCCCTGATTTTGTCATCCATAATGAGCGACTTTCTTGGGTTAGACCATAGAACAATCATCACAAACCTTGCCAGTTGTTTGGTACAAGCCAAGATGGTGCCTCAATTCCTCCTCGCTAACAGCGCCGGGTGCATCTATCTTGTTACCGAGAATGAGGAAAGGGACTCTTGAGAGCTCCTCAATCGACAAGAGAGCATCAAGTTCGGCTTTCGACTCGGAGAAACGCTCGAAGTCGGCACTATCGACGAGGAAGATGATACCATTGACCTCAGGGAAGTAATCACGCCAAAGACGACGAGCTAGGAGACGGTTATTAAGTACTAAGCATAACAGAGCAAAAGACATACCTTGTGAATGTCCACCTAAATCATAAGTGTTGAATTTGACGTTCCCGATTGCTAATTCTTCCGAAGCTGCGATAACAAAATGAGTTCGTCAAATGAAGAGATATGAAGGGAGCGTTGCAGACTTGGGTGAGTGGTGGGTTGCAGGGTGGCAAGTCTGTCATTCTTTAGCATATGCAGCAACGTCTGTATGTTGGTTAGATAAAATTTATTATTACGGAGAGACGAGACGCACTGTTTTGCCAGCATTGTCCAAACCGAGGAACAATATTTTGGCATTCTTGTGCAGCAAACCTGCATGACAATCATGAATAGGTTAGATGAGACAAGCCAGCCAGGATAAACAAGAAAACTACCGAGCTGTGAGAGGACGTCCCAGAACCAGTTGAGGATAAACATAGTTAAAAGTGAATTATCAGAGACAGACGAGTAGAAGACGTGTAACTTGGAGTGAAGCGCTAAGCGTGGGACCAGACCGGTCACATACCACATTCAAATGTCACAATGTCACCCCTACTCGATTCCAAACGCTATCATGATAAGTAATGCAAGGTTCTCAGCTGATCTTGGATTCTTAATTACCGCTCTGTGACCCTTTCCACGCATGGTGACACTAGTTCTATGATTCTGCGCAAACGCCGATACTACTGTGTCAATGTTTCTGAACTTATAATATTCTGCCAACTACTAGACTTACATCTCTCCATGGATTGAAATATGAAGGACTTAGCAACTATTATGCGAACGACTGTCATTTTTGGCGAGCTCGTCAAGTTAAAGTGATATCAACTTGGTTCTATTACTGGTTCATACGTTCACACGTTCATCTCGGTGTTACCGTGACTTAGCGCCCGTAGTTCTTGCGATTATCCACCACATCTTTAACCATACCATTAACTTGAACCAACACCATGAAGATTTTTTCCGCATGCTTTTTCTTTTTCTTTCTCTCCGTATCCATTCAAGCTCTTGACTTGGCCATCCCCAAGTTCGCACAAGACGGTGAGTAACTTGTCACCCTGGCAAGTATAACGACTCAACACCTCGTTGTTTTGCAGCCGCGGCCTCGGTTGAAAGCTTGTTCCAATGTAAGATTTATACCCTTTGAGTTTCGCTTGTCATATAAAGGTTTGTAGCATCCCATGAGAGTATCTCTGGCCTCCTTCCGCCAGACTTCGATTTTTGGCGTTCTGCCGAAGATCTTGGTGACAAGGCCAATGCCTATACGGCGGATATCCTGAATGATGCTGCGGTGCAGTACGAAGACAAGATTAAGGAGATTAAGGAGATCATGAATCGGGTTGTTACGAGCGCAGAAGGAATGGAAACAATTCTCAAGGATGTGGACCTTAAAGAGTTTCAAAAACTATTCGAAGTCAAGCTATCCCATGCTTTTGAAAAGTTGAAAAAGGACTTTTCCGAACCACTGCCTGAGGATCAGACAGAGAGATACCGACAGCAGGCGGCCACAATCTCTCAAGTTCTCGACACGACTGAAGATACACTTGTCGCTGTTTGCGCACTTTGGAATATACCTGAAGCTGATGTTCGAACGAAGTTCGCGGATATCAAATCCCATATGAACCATGCTCTGCTCATTATCGGTAAGTAATGGAGGCAGCTTATCATAGCGTATACTTCCGTGACCTGACGGAGACCATTGGCAGTCAACCTCGTGTTGAACGAGCATCCTGTTCTATTCACAACCCTTGCTGTTTCAGCAGTTATCCTGGTAATCCCAAAGAGTTTTTTCCTTCGGCCTATATTTGGACTTCTTGGCTTTGGTCCTTTGGGTCCTGTCAAAGGTCAGTAGACCCGATTTTTATGGATAGTAATGTTTAAGCTCATCTAAACATTAGGGACATTCGCTACTTCATCCCAGCGTTTCTTCTTCGGTGCGGCAGTTGTAAAAGGTAGTTGGTTTTCAACGTTGCAGCGTGTAGGGATGAAAATGGTTTTGTGAGGAAGCCTCTTGTTCGCGCCATCAAATCTTTCTTCTGGGATACAGAAATATACCTTTCTTGAAAGCCAATCATGTAATACCTCCGACGTGTTCAAACGAGTTTCTTTCTTCGCTTTATCCGTGATGTACTAGTTACCAGTTTCTAGTTACCTCCAATCGTATGCTGTGTACTACAATCAGGATCAAGATGCTACGGCTCTGCAAGGAAGTAGCAAGAAATAGTAAAAATGTTAGCTCGTTTGATCCAGGAGGCGAATTAAGATATTTCAGACATTAATGGTGCGACTATTCTGCTGGTATATTATATACACCACGGTATTATGGGTTAATGATTTGGGTTTGAAATTAAAATGGATTGGTATCATGTTCGTCGAAAGGGAGGAAAAGAAAAGAAAACGATGGATATAACGGAAGGGAAAGGGGTGAAGGCGAGAATAAATATATAGAGGAGAGGTGTTGGGATAACAAACTCCTGCGAGCCCATATTTGGTATAGTAGATGCCCGCTACTGAATTTGTCACATATTCCCATTTCACTTTCTCTCGTTTCTCAGCTCTTGAAACATCCGTTCACAACCCAATACTGTAGTCAATATATTCCTTATTGTTTCTACAGTGGCTTTTGTTCTCCTCATTGTAGTTTAGCTCCTTGTCTTCTTTTAAGATATATACCTTTCGTCGTATACTCATTTTCCCTCAGTCGTTTGCTTCATCGCTCGCAAACACTGAGCAAATCCGTGCTGGAATCTTACAGAGAGAGTGTGGGGAGTAGTGTGCTTCTAACTTGTCTTGTCTGACTGTAGGTTCAATCGAGGTTTCCCGTATGTATGTTCGAACCTTTTCGTTTCGTTGATGTATCTGAAAAATTGCGCTGAATTCTTTTCTCCCAAAATGTTCATGTCTTCGTCGTATGTAGGAAGCGGTTCCGTCGGAGATTTCGCAGTAGTTGTGGCGGATGAACCAGCCGGGGTCTTTGTCGAGGCTTCCGTCCCTGATTTCACCTTTCTCTGATATGTGCATCAGCAAGTGATTTTTATGTATACTTTGAATGCAACCTTACTTGTATGCTCATGGTTTCGATGCGGCTGCTAGTCTCACTTACGACTACCGCTTTCGGCGGTTTATCCAAAGCACGGAGATCAATGACCAGAATTTTCCCATTTTCTGTCCCCACATATGTGACGGCGCCTTCCGGAGAAAATCCAATGGTTGTAAGAGGAATCTTGATGTTGAGTGTTCGGAAAAGTCTGGACATCAAGTAAGATTATGAAAAGTAGAATACAAAACGCCACTTACGCCTCTTCTTTCTCCAAATCAATAAGACCAATAAAGCCTCCGGATGTCGCAGCCGCAATTAATGTCTTGCTGAAGGGACTACATGCGATAGCTGTGATGTTCCCGGACGCTGCCTCCGTCAATGTGATGGTTTTTATTGGAACGGATGGACGTGTAGTATCATATATCAAGATTTGTTTCCCAGCTGCCACTAAGAGTCTTGTCCGGCAATGTGGGTGGAATGCAGACGTGTTGATATCTTGACCCCCCAGCGTTAATCCTTGCAAGACAGAATGGGATCCCAACGTTAGGTTATGAACTGAACGGCGTTCGCAGAGGTGGAAGCAAGCAAAGAGTTATCATTTGACAAGGAGGTGACAGAGGCTTTTTCTTCAAAGACTTGTGAAACCTTCGGATTAGAACCACATTCCAACACATGGATCTTGTCACCGGTGTCAAATATCACTGTGGATCTGTCCTTTGCAACCAAATGTCTAATCGCCTCTGAATCGTCTGATGTATAGATATCTTTCAAAGTATTTGACGATGGATCATACTTGTGAATTGTGTGTGCAGATGAAAGGTAAAGAAAAGAGTTATCGGGTGACCAAAAGCTTGCTACCGGTGTATGAAGCAGGCAAAGACATGAAGGGATAGAGGAAGGCGCTTTCGAGGGGTCTGCGACGCTGGGGGCCTCTGGCGTTGTAGCGGCGAGCATTGCCAAAAGATTTTGGGAATCCAACCTGTGAGCGACGCGATCGTGACGCATCAGGTGACCTGTGACTTCGTTATTCTTTACCCACTCATTATCAACGCTTTTCAGGTTAACCGTTACACCTTCCTTCCCCATCCAGATTTAATGTATTGTTGTAAATTTATCTTGAATTAACTATGCCTGGAGCATCTACCTCCAATATCCATCGATTTCTTTTTCGTGGTACAACAACTCAAGACCCTGAACAGTGACCTGGAATGACCTAGTTCAATCATACCATGATCCGTGTCAAGGATCCCAAGGTGTCCCTGCCATAGATTCATCTGTTGAAACTGCATGTTTTTTTTGTTACAGATCCTTGGAATGAATCTCCTCTCTGGTATTCACCAATCATCAATTTAGCTCTTGTCAAACTACTCTGACTCAGATCTTCCACTTATAATTCGGGATGAAATTTGCCGATTTCACATTTTACTTCCTCCCTTTCAATCACGATGGCAAGGAGTTGACACTGAAGAAAAAGAGGCCGCTAGATTTTCCCGTAAAGGTCTGTTTTTCTTTCCTCCTCTCAGAACGTCTGCCTCTGATTCTGACCATCTGTTTTTTTTTTCTTTTTCATCTTTACAAAGGTGTACTTGAGCTCACACACAACCACGGGACTGAATCGGACCCAAACTTCCAAGGGTACGCCAATGGAAACTCCGATCCAGGTCGGGGATTCGGACATATCACCATTACCGTCAACGATGTCGAGAAGGCTTGTGAGCGATTCGACAAACTTGGTGTCCAATTCAGGAAACGACCATCCGATGGTAAATTGAGAAACGTCGCGTTCATTTTGGATCCTGATGGGTGAGCTCATATTCAATCAACGTATAGTTGTCTCCACATAGCTAATCCGGTTTTGCATTGTTGCAGTTATTGGGTTGAGGTCATTCCTGGTGTGTATAAACTTTAAATATGGTGAAAACTCAATAAAGGCAAAACAACTGTAATCAGGTTTCTACTCATGCACAAGTCATGCGCATGGATCATTTCGTGTGGGACCGTCTTTTTGTTATCGATGGCAACTGAACCAGATAAAGCCTTTTGAGCGCTTAAGTCACTGACACGGCCGTTCTAAAACCTGATGAGGTTGACCCTCTGTTTTCACCAACCTTCGCTCGTCAGCCAGAGATGTCTTCTCAGCTTCCAGGGGCAGCAGGTCCTAGCAATTTATCCTCTCATGGCTGGCCAATCTCAGTTGTCCTGTGAACAATGCAAAGTCCAACAGCTAGATCTCAAAAGATGTGCGAAGTGTAAAGCTGTGTTATACTGCGTACGTTCAATTAAAAATCTTTCAACTTGAATTATAAAGTACTAACCTTTCCCTATTATTATTAAACTAACGCTAGTCCAAAGATTGTCAAATCAGACATTGGAAGATACACAAATAAATCTGTGTCCGTCCAGCACCTGCCAGCAAGCACAGTATAGCTAGCGTCAGAGAATGAAGGCGCTCTGTGTGGGGTATCCAGTAGCAATGGCGATTTCCCAGTATTCAAGTGCTTCATACCTGAACTTATGAAAGTGAACCATCCCGTCTTCACCTTGGGCGAGCTTTATCAATCATAGATTTGCTTGGCTCTTTGAGTCATTGACCACAGAAAATGTAGTTGAGTCTGTTGAGAATGCTGAATTTTCGCCCTTATTAGATTGTTATTAGACTTCATCTTGAAACCATGAACGGTCCAAACTACTAGGTCCAAAAACTTGGTACTAGTAAATGTAATATGTTTGACTCGGATCTCCTAATGATCCTCAACTTACTGGGCCTTTTCAACTAGGATCTACATATAACATCAACCAAAACATGCAGGTAAATTACAAGATAGAACGACTGCCCGTGTTGCCTAGTAATCAATTCTTCCTTAAAAAAAACAAAAAGTTATCAGGCTTCGGGAGGAGCTATGATCGACGCAGGCTCAGCGCTCATTCCTCCGTATATACCAACCGTACTTACAATCATGGTGCGAACTGGGCAAGCAATAATACATTGTTTGCAATCTGGATTGGCATTAATGATGTGGTGAGTACCAAATTCGTATTATTATTACTTCGTAATATAGGTCAGTATAATCTTGTGTTTCTTCCACAGGGAACTTCGTCTGGTTGGGTACATCCATATGTTACGGTTTTTCGCGAATGCGAAAAAAAGAATCAATTTGCGTATGTTCGGTGAATGGATAGACGAACATTAGCCAACTTGATGCGTTTCATACCGTGCTTATGAACTATCTCACTACTCAAGTATGATTATCCTTCCTCCGGGTTCGCCATATAATTGACCAGCATAATAACCACACTCCCTCTTTCACTTTTTTTCACTTTTTTCTAGCTCGACATCCTCTACGAATCCGGGGCCCATTCCTTCCGAGTCCTCCTCTTAACCGTCCCAACTACCGATCGAGCCCCACTCACCCTCCAACATCCAGTAGTTGCCAAGCTACATGGGCTACTTGCCGATTATAATAAACATCTTAAACACACAGCTTTGAAATTCCAGGCTAAACATGCTTCTGGGAATGGGAAGGGAGAAGGACAAGTCCAAATAACACTATTCGACACTGAACCCATATTCAACACTTTATTGAATAACACTCATACCCTTGAATTTGTCAACCAAACAGGATTTTGTGAAGCCTATCATAATGGGACGCCCGAGTTGGCGACGCAAACACCACCTTGTGCTCCTGTGTCTAGTTATTTGTGAGTTTGATTTTGCCGTTATGAGCAGTTGAAGTGGGGGAGTGAAACTCTGACTTGGTTCAAATTCAACCTTTTTTTTTATAGCTGGTTGAATACATTGTATCCTTTGTTTACGATTCATGAGTGAGTTTGAGGCTTTAACTAATTGTTGATTTGTGATGCTCATTTCATCTCCCTTTGTGCAGCGTGCTCGCGCGTGCGATTTCAACCGTCAGTCAAAACCTTTCGGCGTTATCAAGCACTATGGGTATGTCCCAGCCCTCGTTTCTTGCGGCTTGGAAATTGAAGTACTTAGTACATAAATATAGAGCTGCTTCGGCAGTGTAATGATTTATTAAAGATGCAAGTTCAAGAGATTGGGCAAGGAGTATGATTGTACCATGACATTCGTCCAGTGCTGCCTCATAACACTATATATGTGAGGAGAGAAAGTGAGGTTACCCAGGAAAGAGAATAAATGGGTTTTTGCCACCCGACTCGCTTTTGGACAGGCCACATATCATTCAATACGTTCCATCCGTTAGCGTACCACTGGATCAGGAAATCATCCTCGTCGAACATCTAGACCCCCATTTACAGTATGGACAAGGGAAGTGGCAGCTTCTAGCAGCGTTGGTTCCAAATATGAATATGACTTTGGTTCTGGATCAACGTTAAATTTCAGTTTCATTGGTATGCAAATCACACCCTTATCATGGCAAATGATTATCGGCTGACTTACTGTCGTGATGTCAGGTGTTTCCCTAAGCTGGTATGGATTTTCACCCAATGGGTTGTACGGTGGTCCCCCTCTCGCTGCATCGCCAGTAACGTATTCCATTGATGGGCAAGCACCCATCAGCTTTCAGCTGCCATATGAGAATGCAAACTCATTATTTCAACAAAAATTCTTCGAAACCGCACAACTTCCCGCAGGACCTCACATTGAATGTAGTATATCACGGCAACAATTCAACGCCTCTTACTGTAGAATACCTCATAATCCAAAATGAGACATTACTATCCACAACGACATCTGTATCCCCTCATGCGACCTCTTCCACTACCGGTAGTAGTGTTTCCGGAACATCAACCCCAACGAAGAGCTCTACTCCAGTCGGTGCTATCGTTGGAGGTGTGGTTGGCGGCCTTGCTCTCACTGTCTTTATTATCTTTGCAATTCTTCTCCTACACCGCCGCCAGAAACGCGCTGCAGAGGCAATTGCCGTTAGCTCCACGCCTCGGCCCTTTAATTATACTCTTCTGCACCCCTCAAGCACCAGCTAAATCCCTCATAATCGGGTGGTGTTTCCCATTCTCAAACCCCCAGACGACGCGCATGGGAAGTGCTGTGACATAGGGAATCGAAGGGCACATATATGGATCGATCCCTAGCCTCAATGCTTCGCCCGATGCCGTTGCACATACAACAAATCTATGTCCTGTTCCCTCCTTTGGCTACAATCAACCCCTTGTTACCTACTCTGCCGACCGTAGCGTCACGTCCTTCGCCATTACCTTTACGCAGCGAAACAAACAGAGGGGCTGGCTGCGCTTGGACCTTAACGACGAGGCGATGCACCGCCAGCTGCTATTCACGAACAGATGCCGTTTTTCAGGCTTAGGTTTTATAAGACCAAGTCCTCAATTTCGGAACCCTCCATTGGCATCTACAACCACTTGATATTGCGAAACATGGAAATAACCTGTGAGTAATTCCTTGTTCACCTTTTGTTTATGCTACTCTTTGAAAACTGACCGGATTTAATCGTGTAGAATCCGACAGAACCCAAGACTTACCGGGAGCATCTAAGGCTAGTATAATGGTAAAGTGGAGTCTCGGAATACATTCAATAAAGTATGTCCACAAATGAATGTCTTAGTGCCAGTTAGTATACTTCAATGCCCGTTACTAAGTATACCCATTTACTATGCAACACTATGATGAAGAATATGTATTAGACAAAACAAAACAGCCGATGAGAATAGCATGATGTAGTGCACGGGGATCGATATATGTGATCTAGAATCGATATATGTGATCTAGAAGTGCTAAGAACCACGAGACTAGAATTTGGTGAGGGAGTGACAGTTGGATCTAATACCCCAGAATTGTTGCGAATAATGTTGGTGCCAATTACTTTGACCTGAGTTCCTGGACATGGAAACCCAATTGATTAACAACTTGATGTCTTTTAAAAAATAGTGCTCACTACTATGAAATGCAAACGAAAGGCTTGCATTCGCTTGGGTACCGTCGAGTGTACTTCGAAAAGGAGGACCAAAAATTCCTTGAGAATCCTAACTGCCTTGATCTGGATACCATGATGGTCCATTATACCGAATTCTTGAGCCAACGTTATCAACTATTATCTATCGAGGAACTGTTGTCGACATTAGTAGCAGTCAAAGCAGGACGATTATTGTTGTCGATTATTGAGCATTGAGCATCCAAAACAATTGCCAAACGCGGCACGCACCAAATCACATGCAAAACGCAATTCCTTCAGCGCCTCTAACGTCAACAGTTACCACTGAGTCTATTACCAGTGACCAGAATGTCTCTGATAACACGTCGCGGCCGCATCTCGGTCAAACCTTTTGCATCAGTTCCATCACTGGCTAACCTCCCATCAATCCAACGTGCACAAGCCTCAGTCTCAAATGTATCATCCCGCTGTAGGGTTGAAGGTGTTGACCTCTCAGAGGGCTGCCTCGTGACAAAATCCATCAAATATACTCACCAGCTCAGCCATTGGATCAATGCTGCTCAAAATAATGATCCTGAACCCATTGCAGGCATCAGTTTCATAGGCTCATAGTTACAGTTATTGATTTGATGTTATTACAGGAGGACCTCTTTGAAGAACTCTTATGTGTTACTCCAGCAGTGTTCACACTTGATCAACCATGTAATCTTGCTTTCCGTAAGTTTGCACCACCTATAAGCTTTATGTGCAATAAGTCATGCCTGATTTTGAACAGTTGAAAGCTTCATCCACACTGCACTTGACCTGTATGCTTTCATTGCAATAACAGCCTCCCTCTCAACTCTCAATGACCTCATTGAGATGGTTCAGTCTGACAATGACCGCAGGCAGCTGGCAATGGATGACCATGGGCTTTACTTTCACCGTTCACTCAATGTTACTACCCATCTCCTCAATTTTGCTCATTGAGTGATACTAATCTTTGTAAAATAGTTCAATCTCCCAAGCTTTACTAAGCCAGAGTATGAATTAGTGGCACTGCACCCAGAACATTTCCTCCCACTTGGCAACATGCTCACAGTTTACAACCCTAGTACTGCAATCTACAAACACTATGTTGTGGCAACAGATCGATATCTCCGTGAGTCACCCCATCCTAGTAGCCCTCATCTGCCAGCCTTCCACCATGTCTCTGAGGACCGTGAGCCAGCCCTCTGCCTGAATGTCTTTCTTGTCATCATCAATGCAGAAATCAAATTCCACCGCTACTTCAATATGGTCCAACCAACACTCCCTCTTCCTGCTGAGGTTATCAATCTAATGCATTGTACAATTAAGCTTGTCAATCTTCTTTACTGGCAGCCAGTGCCAAAGAAGGGTTCACAGGGGGAAAAGGTGATAGCTCAGAGGCTGGCTGACCAGCAAATACATACTGGGAGACCTGTGAGGACTATTGAGAAGGAGTGTGGTGACTCTGGTGAAGAGGATGCTAGTATGGCAGAGGATGATCAGGAAGTGCAAATCCCATCCTACTCTCATGCAGGGTTAGGCCATTGCAGTAGACTCCGTTGGTTAGCAGATGTGGACTTGGAGACACGTATGGGATATGGGAGGGCACTGATGAGTGGCCATGGTATGCTGCACTTCCTTTCATGTTCCAAGCCATACACACTAACACTGTCTTTGCATAGATCATGAATATGACCCTGCCCTATTTGAAGATGCAATCCCACTCAATGACTGTGTGTGTTTGTTCTATTGCTTTAGACTCACAGCTCATTCTTATCTTGTACAGCACATCTCTACTCTGATAAGACAGCTGTAGAGGCATGGCAACAAGGGGTTAGTAAATGCCAGTGAGATATCCATTTTGTTTTCTTGGCCTTCAAGTTGGATGGACAGAAAAGTGTGGCAAATCCTTAGCTATAACAGTGTCAGTTATGAGTCATATTTATAGGACTCATTCTATTATTGGCCTGGACTGGCCAAAAATTTAGCTGGTGTTAAGGGTTAAGTTTCCAGCAAATGCCGATACCTATTTTTAGTTCCCCATGTTCGTCGGCGCTGTGCAATCCAACCTCCCTCAACATCTGTCTGTCAGGGGACCTCCCTTCGGTCCTACCCTATGCTATAAATCATTGTGAGTGTTGTATATAAACACCAACCAGAGAGCAGTGGACCAGTCTTTAGGTCAAGAGACTCCCTGTTATTCATTTAGGGAAGGCTTAGCCTTAGACTTGTAACACACAGAGGTAGGGGGGTGGAATTAGGCTGACCCTTACCCTTACCCTTGGCTGAGGGTAAGGGTTTTGGAGGGTAAGGGTAAGGGTTTCTGAGGGGTTGGAGGGTAAAAACCCCAGCAGGGTTTAGTGCAAGGGTTTGGTCCAAATTCTTTCTCAAGCTTTGTAATCCAAAGGAGCCTTCAAAGTAGCTATTATTTAAAACATGTTCAGGGTGTTAAAGGTGTTTTAAATAGTGTTGTTGAGGCTAGCTTGAGCACTTTTAGTATTTTTCAAATAACATGACACCATGTACTCTGATTGCTTAGTGTATGGAGATGACCCCCTGGCTTATAGGGTCCTTGATATGTTTAAATATTTATAGAATTCTTTGGAATTTATTGGAATTGATATTTCCATCAAGCCATTTGGTCAAGTGGCTAGCTTGAAGCCACTTGACAAATGGCTTGATGGCAATATAAATTCCAATAAATCCCATAATATTCTATATATATTTATACATATCAAGGACCCTATAAGCCAGGGGGTTATCTCCCAACACTAAGCAATCAGAGTACATGGTGTCATGATATCTGCAAAATACTAAAAGTGCTCAAGCCAGCCTCAACAACACTATAGGCACCATTTGAGTAGATTTTCATGAGCCAATTTCCTTCAAATTGAGGTACAAAAAAATTAGTGATGGGCAGGGGTTTGGGAAACCCCTGGGGTACAAGGGTAAGGGTAAGGAGGGTCAGGGTCAGGGTACAGATTTTTTGACCCTTGAAAAACCCTTACCCTTCTGGAGGGGTCAGGGTATTTTTGGGAATTTTTATTTCTCTGGTTTAGCAATAGATTTTAAACGAAATAGAGAGGGTTTGACTACTGATTGTTGTGAAAGCAGTGAGGCCTCTTTAGATTGCTTTTTCTCTGATTTAAAGTCAATTTTATAGATACACAACAGTTAGATCACTCTGATATCAGAGAAATAAAAATTCCCAAAAATACCCTGACCCCTCCAGAAGGGTAAGGGTTTTTCAAGGGTCAAAAAATCTGTACCCTGACCCTGACCCTCCTTACCCTTACCCTTGTACCCCAGGGGTTTCCCAAACCCCTGCCCATCACTAATTTTTTGTACCTCAATTTGAAGGAAATTGGCTCGTGAAAATCTACTCAAATGGTGCCTATTATGATGTTCCCATGATAAAAAGGGCCATATATTATATTGTGGCTCATAGATCTACACTCAAATATTTTTGTTGACTTTGTTTGTCCATGACTGTAGGCTAGTCTAACTAGTTACAGAAAGAATGAACCTAGCCCTATATAGCACTCCATAGTGCTGTATAGCATCAAGCCATTTCCAGATAGTGTCACCATGACACTGGACAGCACTATAAACAAAAGAACCTTTTCTATGGTTCTATGGTGCTGTCCGGTGCTGTCCGGTGCTGTCCGGTGCCAGTAAGCTGACCCCAAGTTTGCTGATGTATCCATCAGATCACTCATGCAAGTTGATGCAACAACCATGCCTCTCAGTTTCTATCCTCTCCAAGGGGGACCCAGGCTGTTGTTCTGTGACCCGAGGTAGGAGGGGGGGTCCAGCCCGGGGGGCTTAATTTTTTTACTAAAACCATTCCACTGGTGCGTGAAATGGAGGATCCTGGACAGGATGCAGATGAAGGTTGGCGAGAAGCAGAAGTGGCACTGGCACCGGCCTAATAAACTTGTTGGCGGCACTCGAAAGAGCAAAAATAGCATCCGAATCCGTACGCAATGCAGACGAGCCAGCTCGAGGGCGTATTGGTGGATTCAGATGAGTCTGAGCAACGACAAGACCCTCGCGCCCAGATGCTGATTCCGTATTCGTGGAGGTCTTTGTAGGCAGAGTCCTTGCACGACGTGGGTTCTCTACCTCTGTGTTCTTGGCCGAACACACACGACCGGTATTATTCGTTGGTGCTGCATTTCGTGGTGACGGTGATGGGCGAGTGCGACCATGATCCGCTGAGGTTTTCTTTACTGGCGTTGTATTAGCTTTGCCGCGTCGCAGGTCAGCTAGGTCGTCCAGTTGTACTAGGTTAGATTTTCAACATATTAATCTCAAGGACGTTGATCCAACTAAGCTTACCAGAAATATCACCAATGCTGCCACTATTTCCATGAGGATCCCGAACAGGGGAGATTTTTGTTTTCTTTGTTTCGATGTTCAATGTTGCTGCTGCACGTTTCAAAGTCGAACTGGGAGTGCTGGCTTCTTTTGTAGAAGATTTTTTACGACCAGCAGGAGATGCTGCAACTCCAACCTTTGCCACTCGGGGTCGTGCAGGTGACGGAGCCACTTTAGGGATAGGCTCTGCCGCCTGTGCTGTAGTAGATGCTACTCTCTTCATCCTTCTTAAGGCTACTTCCGAACTTCGTGCAGAACTAGGAATGAGATGGGAGGTGGGAAAATTTGCCAGCGATTTCAGATCGAGATGGTCAAGGCCCAAGGGTTGGAAGGTGTATAAAGTTTAAAAGTAAATATCGCATTGGCAGTGGAATATTGTTCTAGTCAAACGGGTGACGGGAAGTGTGAATGAAGATGAGCGATTCCAATCTTGTTGGTTGTTGTGGAACATGGTCAAACAAGTATCCAGGCTCGGAGTGGCGATGTACTAGGCGAATGGTCATATCTCGCGATCTCAGGTGTTGTTGAGAGAAGCTGTCCAAAAGCCTCGGTGTCTATGATACTCTATGGCGTCATTGGGTGTGATATCGATGGAGGAGAATATATGTAGCCTGCACAAAGCGAGAAAGGATTGGCATGTTAGCACAACAGCCTTCACATATTGAAGACCGTCATCGTTATCGTTCACGAGAATGTCGAGGAAGTTTCCATTATGAAATCACCTGTCACCAATGTCAAGTTCGTATCATTTGTCGTATTTCTTCTGTACCAAAGTGATTCGGTGGATCTGAATAATTGAAAATAAGATTTCGAGTGCTTGTTGCAATAATAATGAAGGCGGACTATCGTTGGCTCGCAATCGCAAGGGGTGGCCATTCGGGCTGCAAGCTAGATACGTGCAATTCATTAACTCCCGTCTTCATCATCTTTGCAGTGCTTCCGGTGAACATAGTGTTGGCAGGAAAGTGTCTAGTTATGTTTAATATTCATGCCTAAAGCTTAGAGCCGTAAAGTATTAAGTATATGGAGTTCAGGCGTGATTGTTCAACGTTCGGAAAATAATATGATTGTCAAAATGTAGGAAAGGTCTGACACTCACGACACTACAGATAAAGTGGGTAAGTTCTTATACCCAGCCAGGCATTCCTCTACGCTTTACCTGAATCGCCTCGTCTTATGTAGAGGTCAATAGGACGGGCACTGTCTAAGAGGTTGCGGTGAGAAAGCCTCCAATGGCAGAAAAAAAACTATATAGGCCGCCTTGTTTGTTCTTGCTTGGCTGATGCATCAACCAATTCAAATATTTTTCTGAGGACTGTAAGTATCTGGCTTTTTCGGAAATACATAAGTATCAGAGAGGGGCGTAAGATCGAGGAATCAAAAATTGCTTTCTATCCACTCCTGCAAGGGGTCCAAACCGCTCCCGCCACTGGTTTTCTCGTCCGATTGTGACGCGTTGGGTACGGCCGATGTGCCTAAGAACGCTATTTCTCCACCTTCCCAGTCATCAAACTTGAATGTCGAGCCTTCTTTTTCGCCGCATTCCAGTCCTCCCATATCAGACCTTTCACCCTCCGCTCCTAACCCTTCAATGTTGATGCCTCCGCGTTGTGAAAGTCTCCGTTTCTCAAGTTCTCGCTCAAGGATAGTCTTTACTCGATTAACGGCAAGAGTAGCTGCATTTGTATGTGATGATGATCCGGTTTTGAGCAAATCCGATTTGTGAGCTACAATAAGTAGAGATGGTTGTGACTGTGATGGTGGAAGAGAAGTGAGCGCATGCAAGATATGGTGAAGATGCCTTTTAAAGGTTATGAGATTAGACTGTAGTGATATTAGGGAGCAATAAGAACTCACTCCGCAACTGCAGGAGCATTTCGTGAAACGGAATTTGTATCGACGACAAATCCCACAGCTTTTGCATCAGACAAATGGTCTTGAAATTGATCCCTTAGCCTTGGGTGACCAGGAATATCTATCAGTCTGATCGACTTGTTCGATGATAATGTCATAGTAGATATATTTGTCTGCATTGAAGTCTGGGTTGGCAATGTCTGACTATAGGCCAACTACTTGACTTTAGAAGTATCGAATTATATTTGAACTCAAAACTTACCTGGGATAGAATAGCAGTTTTTCCGCCATCTGGAGGCCCGACAAGTAGCAAATGATTTCCTTTGGATGTCGACAGTCTCTTGTTAAGGAAGCTAGTCACTGCAACATGTCAGCTGGCGTTCGAACTATGATTGGGATTGAAATACCAGCAAGAAGGAAAAATGCAATTAGAAAAGCACAGATCATCAAGGTTTGAGGGGAGAAGGGGCTTGAGAGAGGTAAAACCTCAGCGGTTTCATGAGGTCGTCCGTCGTCCATGGTGTTAGTTCTGTGTAAGGATGTCTGGAATTGATACATATGGTATGCACAATTATGTACAACGTTCAACACTGCCACTGATTCTCGTAGTCTAAATATATTGCTCTTCATCATAACTTGGAATCAGGCTATAATCCGCAGATTTTGTTCGTATCACATTTTGACTAAGAACAACACATGGGTACTACGCGACGGGGACGACCATACATATACGATAAACAAGTGATTCCGACGAGCCCTACCCGATCACTAATTCAATGCCCTACATCTATTTAGCGGCCAGCAGGGTCATTGACGTCCCCAGAAATGTCGGTGGGCTGGATGTTGATACCGGTTGAGAAGGTCTTTGTTGCTGCAACGGTGGCACTAGCGGATGCAGCGCTGTCCGTGGCAGTAATTGCACTTGAATCAGTGGTCGAGACGAGGGAAGCCGAGTCAGTGGCAGTGGCGGTCATTGCGCTTGAATCAGTGGTCGAGGCAAGGGAAGCCGAGTCAGTGACAGTGGCGGTCATTGCGCTTGAATCAGTGGTCGAGGCAAGGGAAGCCGAGTCAGTGGCGGTGGCAGTCATTGCGCTTGAATCCGTGGTCGAGGCAAGGGAAGCCGAGTCAGTGGCAGTGGCCGTCGCCGTCGAGTTTGAGCTATCGGTCGCAGTCGCTGCTGAGGCCGAGCTATCAGTCGCTGTCGCAGTGTAATCTGAGCTACCGGTAGCTGTTGCGGTGATATTTGAACTGTTGGTAGCAGTTGCGCCTGAATCGGTTGACGTGCTGGAACTAATTCAAACAAACATATACGGAATGCAGAGAAATTCTCGTACTCAGTGGATCCGGTGGAAGAGCCATCGCTGGTAGAGCTGCCAGAAGAGGAGCTGCTGACGCAACTGCACGTTGACATATCAGGAGTCATGTCCAAAGGACAAGTGCCAGCTAAAATGGAACATTGTCACTAACGACTAGGCGATCAACGTCGCATCCACTTACTGGAACCAAAAGGAGCAAGTGGGCTATTGGGAGAACCGAAGATACCAGGGTTGGCTCCTGACATTTGTGCATTGCACACTCCGACCAACTCTGGGTTAATAGGTCTCTTTAAACAATAAAAGCTTGAAGGAATGACGCCGAGAATTTCAGCAGAATTCCTGTAATGCATGCGGTACTTAAGAGCGAAATTGATCAATGAGTCCTTGTTTCTGATTCCCTTGGATTTTGCGAAGGTGATCATGGAGTCAGCAATGTGTTGTTGGTCGCAAGGATTGGCGTATTCAGAAAGGGCGTTGATACCAGCAAACCCGGCAAGTCGGCTGCATGGATCATGGGTGTAAATATCACCACCACTGCTCAGGCATAGGGATTCCCAGGTTTCAACGAAAGAAGAGATTTCGAGGGTTGACTCTTCAGAAAGTCCAAACTCGATAAGTGAACGACGGGAGCCGGTGAGAATGGCAGAGGTCAGACTGCCTGCAGTGGGAACAGCGTCTGGGGCTCCGGTAATATCTGTGGGGAACAGGCTGGGAAGAGTCAGGTCACTGGGAATTGCCAGGTTCGTCACAGAAGCGTCGGTTGAAGTAGGCACCAACGAAGGTACGCTCCCACTGAGTGAAGCGCACTGAGGTGGAATATTCATACGACTAGACGTTCATGGTAAATTAAATATGAATATTTGTAAGAAGAAATTTGAAACTACCTCTCCAAGATGTAACGGCGAGCCAAAGGTTGGGCGCCATTGTGCCTACGGAAAATGGCATGATTTCCGAGGGGAGAAGCGGTGACAGCAAGAGTGACGGAAAGAAGGATTAAAGAGAGGGTCTTCATGTCGAGATAAGATAGAAGTATCGAAAAAGGGTTGCAAAAGAAAAAAGAAGTCGAAAAAAAGAATTAAAAAGATTGAGGAGCAACCTGGCTCAGAAAAAAAAGATTAAACGAAGAACGGCCTGACAAGAATGGGGAATCTAGGTACCGACGGCCTTTATACTTTCATGCGTTGCTGTGTGACACTGGCAGTACAGCTTTCCCTGTCTCAAAAAAGATCTATCTGCTGCATGTAGCGCCGAGTTACTGATCGGGTATAGCGACAAGAGAGCTTTACATCTTGCAGATGACCCACAGTTGAAAATAAAATGATCATTGTCCAAGTTGTGACGAGAAATTGCAATGGATTTGGCTATACATCACTGGCTGGTTCGAGGCAAAAAGATGAAACACCTGGTATCATGTCATGAATTGGAGCGCGCAGTCGTCTGTCATGAGCAATTGAGAATCAACAATCATGGATACCTAGTCATAACCAGGTTGTAGATGCAACCACGCCAGTTGTCACAGGGCTAATCAGCATCACATCTGCCAATCCTCAGGTAGACAACCTGCAGCGCGATCATTGGACAACCCGGGCCAGAGCTGACAGTTACCTAGAGACATTCGGAAGCAACATAATTCGTTAATAATAAGTTTGGGGATCATCAGAACAGCACCAGACAGGGATGGGGATTTGAAATGATGTGAGGTTACCTGTGTGGCATCTAATCAAATTTTAATTTTCAATGGCAGATCACGTGGTAACTTTTTTTTTGCCTAGCTTCAAGCTTGGATAGAAATCCCTCAATGTTAACAAAATGGTGACCACAACTTCCAATATCTCAAGCGATACCTCTCCTCCGCCTCCTCGCAAAAAACTCCGTAAGGAGAATTCGGTTACCCCAGGTCAAAAAAGAAAGGATGAGCCTCGTCTTTTTGTACCATTCAGAGCTCTCGGACTTGTCACAAATCACATCCCATTCGTATTACAGACTCGATCGCACAAGGGAGCAACAGATGGTCCAAGAATACATCTTCTAACCTGCCTTGGACGATCATGGGCTTTATGGGAAGGAGGAAAGATGGGCTTGCTGTTTGTTGGTATGTAGGTTCGTTACGGTCAAAACAATCAGTCCGGAACTCTCATGTCGCGCTATAAACAGGTCCAGACGCACCCGCCCATATATCTAGTATGGCCATGGATGGAGATGCAGTGTGGATTGCATCAGGAATGTATGTCATCCGATATTTACGCGGAAAAGAAGTCAGCCTTTTCTTTTACTTTATTGGGGTCCAGTTTCGTTAAATCGTTTCAGGTGTTACGGTTATCAAATCCGCTTGGAACCAGTCTATCCTTCGTTACAATATTCGGATCTCAATTACTGGCTCTAAACGAACAAGGCGATAAGATGTTTATATGGAATACCCTTGACGGTGGTAACTATTTTTTCCACATGACACGAGCTATGGATTCTGATAATTCATATGTCTGTGTAGAATTTGTAGCAAATATTGCTTTCGATCCCGGCTTCACGGCCACTTCCATTCTCCATCCTGCGACTTATCTCAATAAAGTCGTTGTAGCAAGCAGCCAAGGTGGTATGCAGTTATGGAACATCCTTACTCGGTAATTTTCTTTCCTCCAGAAACTTTGTTATCTGAAAATTAAATTGAATATCTAGAACTTGCATCTATCGGTTCTCTCCTGCGAAATTGGTCTCATCCTCGTCAACTTCGGGTTTCGGTGCAGTATTGAGTTTGGTTCAATCACCTGCAATTGATGTTGTGGGTATTGGCTTTGCATCTGGAGAGATATCCGTCCATGATATCCGCGCAGATGAACGGTTGATGCGAATGTTTATGGAAGGTGGCGGTATAAGATCACTTGGTTTTCGAAGTGGCGAGTATTTCCTGCATTGACTTAATTTGTCAAACTAATCCCCCCAGTCAGACGGACATCCGATTCTGGCTTCGGCTTCGTCGGCGGGACACATTGCTTTGTGGGATTTGAATGCTGGTGGTCGACTACTACATATGATTCGAGGTGCCCATGACGGGGCAATAACTGCAGTTGAATGGGTACCCGGTCAGCCAGTCCTCATCACATCAGGCGAAGATAACAGCGTGAAGGTCAGAGTGTTGACCAGATATTTTAAACATAGCTGACCTTTAACATTCAGCAATGGCTTTTCGAGTCTCCTACCGCCCCTCCCAGACTTCTAAAATTCCGGTCTGGTCATCACGCACCCCCTCATCTTATTCGGTACTACGGTGACGACGGGAAACAATTGCTTACTGCGTCGAGAGATCGCAGTTTGCGCTGTACATCTGTTGTGAGAGACTCGAGATCCTTCGAATTGTCACAGGGTACCGATACACTTTATTTTATCGAAAATGCCAACGCTGACGAACCTTTGAAGGATCTTTGCTAAAAAAAGCAACGTCACTCTCAATCCCTCTTGCCTCTCTGAAGTTCCCCCCAGTCGTTTCAATATCCTACTCATCATCTCGGGCGAAGGATTGGGACGACATTGTTACTGCCCACACTGACGAACCATTCACTCGTACGTGGACGATGCTTGGTAAAAGGGTTGGGAAACACAGCTTGGGACTAGCAGACAGTCATAAAAGTAAAAATAAGGGCAAGGACCTGGGCAACATAGGTTCAATCAAGGTAAATCATATCTTTCATCGAAAAGTACGATTTTGAATCTTAAACTTCGTGACAGGCGGTATGCGTTACTGCATGTGGAAATTTTGCTCTGGCTAGTTCTTCGGCTGGCCAGATCAATATGTGGAATATGCAATCTGGCATACAGCGAAAATCATATACCTTGGGCCCATGTCCACCTGACGTAGCTGCTCGGTTTTATTCTGGTACCGTCAAACGAAGCGACAGATCAATGACTGGACTAGCAACCGATTCTTTAAATAGTCTCGTGATTGCTAGCACTCTGGATGGGACGCTTAACGTCGGTTTATATGCGTTTCATTATATATTTCGTGACTGACACTTTGTTATAGTTCTTTGACTTCCAGACGACAAAATTGGAATATACGCTTGTGCTACCATCAACAGCCCCGTCAATACTGCTGCACCGTGACAGTGGGCTCCTTGCCATCATATGTGATGACATGGTTGTCCGTATCGTGGATATCGAAACCCGGAGGATTGTCAGGGAGTTGACCGGGTTCCAAAGTCGTATACTTGACATCGTGAGTTACGTCACAGTTCTATATACAAAACATTCTCACATATGCACTGACAGACTTTCTCCCCTGACTCACGGTGGTTAGTTGCAACGGCTTTGGACTCCGTTATACGAACATTCGATGTACCCACTGGTCGTTTGATCGATGCATTCCGCACATCCAGTGTAGCTACTAGTGTATCATTCTCCCCTTCAAATGACTTCCTTGCCACTGCCCATGTAGATAGCGTAGGAGTGTTCTTATGGTGAGCAATGTCAGGAAAAATCATCGAAATCCACTAATATGTTTAATGCAGGGCCAACCGTGCTCAATACGCAGAAGTATCTTTCCAGAGTGTGAGTGACAATGACGTCTTTGACGTCTCTCTCCCTTCGATGCAGGGACTTGCAGAAGATGAAGGTTAACATCTTTCCAATGTATTTTATTTGCTTTTAACTTATTTTTTTAGACCTCGACGCGCTTTCGGCGCTGACGGTATCCGAAGCACCGATCGATGTATTTTCAACACCACCCCAATTGGATGGCGAGTTGATTACTCTGACACTTCTTCCTCGTTCGCGGTGGCAGACTCTCCTCAACCTTGAAGTTATACAGGCATGAGATTTTACCCATTTACCAACGCCGTGACTGACTGCCGCTCTTCAGCAAAGAAACAAACCAAAAGAACCACCAAAGGTTCCCGAGAAAGCACCTTTCTTCTTACCAACCCTGCCTGGTGTCGAAACACGTTTTGCTTCTGAGGTAAAAGACCCGGCGAAAGATGCGAAGAAGAGCACTCGTAGATTAGAGAAGGCCGTCCATGGAATGGAAAGTGTCTTTGCTCAGAAGCTTGCAGCTGAGGTTGTTGATGGAGATTGTGAGCCCATTTTCGATTTACTCCATAGCTAGCATTTAACTGACGTTCGTAAAGACGAGGCTTTTTTCAACTATGCAAAGATGCTCTCGCCCGCTGCTCTAGAACTAGAACTAAGGTCTTTAGTCACGATGGATAGCCTTTCACTTTTCATCAATGCACTGTCTCAACGACTGCTTTCGCATCGAGACTTCGAAGCCGTACAGACTTTGCAGAATGTGTTCTTACGCATGCATGGCGATGTTCTGATTGCGAACCCAGAAATAAAGCTCAAGCTTGAAGAACTGATGGGGGTGCAGCGGAAAGAGAGCCAAAAGGTGCTAGAATTGATTGCTTCTTCGTTGGGAACTTTAGGTTTTGTCAGGGATACCTTGTAAACGACATATGTACTCGGTACACTACAAAATTTTACGTCCCTCAGGTTAGATTCGAGTGGTCCTTGGTTATTTAAATCGACGATGGTCAAGTGCTTTTCTCCAAGTCGTGCAACCATTGACAATCGCAGACCTGCAACTCTCATTGACCACACTTCCATGTCCCCTCAAAGACACTATACCCGTTGCCGTCTGATTATAATACTAGTAAATATATAGCACAAGATCAGGCGCAACGATAAACATCGACCTCCATCTTTCCTTTTCGGTCTTGCTGGCATCGTCTGAGTTTCATCAGACTATCTGGCTAGACTTTCTACCTCGGTTTTCAAGTCAAATATTTCGGGCAGGGTAATGTCACAACTTCCGAGGAAAAGAAAATCGGCTTCATCACATTTGTTCGGTGGATGTATATCGAAGATGGCCACCTTGCCTTTATGCTCTTTGACTTGAGATGCAAAACCGGACGCAGGTTGTACCTGCCGAATATAACCTCAGTATCGCTGAACGACGTCCAAAATTTCAAAATAGCCCAGAAACCTACGGTAGAAGAAGTGCCCACCACAATCAGGAGATCACACCATGTTATTTTCCTGGCAATCTCCCCCATCAAAGGTGGAATCTCGCCAAACCAAACCACATCTGGCCTCAAAAGGCCGCCACATCGTCCAAAGCGATTAGATCCTGACCATTCATCGCCTCCACAACGGGGTAGTTTGTCAGTGGAGATGTCAATAAAATTGCTGGGATTTATACAATCTTTGAGCGATGCTGCAAGGTGACGATCGTAGCCATGCTTCACGTGGTTACAAGAAAGGCAGCGGGTCTTGAATAGCGATCCATGCATTTGGATAAGAGTCTCAAGGGCTGTTGTAGCTTCAGATTCAGGAAGCAGTTGCAAGGAACGCAGTGAAAGATCGTCAATGTTCTGTGTAACGTGCAATGGGCGGACCATGGCAGAAGGGGTGATACGCTTCATAACAGATGGGAGATTCAGCGCAGCGATGGCGAGGTGCCCATTGTTGGGCTCAGCATCAAGGCATCTAGAGAGTAAATGAATCGTAGTCCGGATATAACTAATTTTTTTCCTACATCAGGCGTCGGTGATGATAGAATTGCCAAGAGCCACTGGGATCCTCTTTAAATGTTTCAACTAATCCATACTTAACTATTTTCTAGTACAAGCATCAAAGAACATGATAAATTCAACACAAATACAGAGTTACTTACTGGATCTGACCACTGTGAATCCGAAGATCCACGATAAGTCGCAATCCCTAAGCAAAGATTCCTGTGGTAAATAAATATTCCGTCTCCATGTATTTAGTATATACCTGAAGGAGCGGATAAACCAGCGCCTGATAGTACGATGATGTTCTTGGAAGAGTCAAGAACTTTTCTGAACTCGGTAACATCAGAAGAAGGTGCCATCGATTTCCAATACTTTTATCAATTTCTGCAAAAAGACAGGAAGGCTAGATTTATTTGAGATTTATGTACTGGGGAATGAGCGCTGGGCTTAAGGAAGTGACGCGCTAGTCACATAGTCACGCCGCTCAACTTTATGCGTTATAATCAAGAAATTCAATTAGCCTTTTATTACTCACTGTGGACTTAGTTCTCTTTCAGCTCAAGGGCTCAAGTGCACATATCGTGAATATTGATGAAGCAAATGGAGGTACCCGAGGACATTTTCGTTCTTCAGCGTACCTTGAACACACCTGCCCATATCTCATCTTTGGCGTTTGGACACGCAGGCCACCTATTTGCTGGCTCAGGTATGGCTCTACAAGATTATACATATTGTTGCGGTCCCAACTAACATCTGTCAGATGATGGCTCTCTTCGTGTCTACGATCTCTCCTCATACAAAGTACTAAAAGCAGTCAGAGGACTCGGAGCTGAGGTGTCTTCTATCATCTGCATGAAAAGAACTGGCTCGGAACTGCGTGATGCGTGGATAGCTCATGGACAAAAGGTATGTATATTATGAGCATGAGCTTGAAATACTAGAATGCGTTCTGATTTGGAATAGATATCGAGGTTCCAAATGGAATCAAGGAAATTGATTTTAAACCTCGAAGACGCACTGGTCACCATCGACATTGGTGAAGAGGCAGATATCTTGAATGAGGTCGGTGTTACTTTCTTGATTGAAGCGCAAGCTGAACTGTATCAGTCAGCTTGCGTTGAATGCAAACAAAAGTCATTTAGCTTTCGGCATGGATTCTGGCGTTGTTGGTGTCGTCGACCTTTCAAACAACTCCATTACAAAAATGGGAAGTAAGCACGATAGTGTGAGTCTTCCATAATTAAATTAAAATTTATATTGATACTTTTACAGATCTGTGGCTCAGTCAAATTCGTTCCAGACAGACCAAGAGAACTTGTTAGCGGCGGATATGATACGATACTCCTTCACTTTGATTATGTCCAAGGAAAGGTCTTGTCTCGTCGGCAGATGGGTCAATATCTGTCTTTTATTCTCGGCACAGATGCTTATACTGTGACCAGATCCTTATGCTATTGAGGGGGGACTGGGTCTTTCTCCACCGTTTGTTATGTCTATGGCAATGTCAAGCACGGGCGTCTTGGCCGCAGGTACTGCTGATGGTCGCCTTTGGCTAGGGTTTAAGGGCGATAAAACCTCTAATCCTGGCGAGGGACCTAAAAAGAAATCGAAAAAGTGGGAAGGCTTGGATGAAGACGAAGCTCTTCTTATTAAGGTCGCTGAAGGGCCCATCGTTGCAATGCAAGCTTCCACTCTTTATCACGATTAGTTCTCCTGCTGAAACACTTTCCAGGGCATTCTCAGACGGTCGAACGTTGACGATATCTACCCTCTTGGGAAATTTGACTCGATATCATCTGATCTATGATGAAGAATTGGGAAGTGTCGTGCTTCAACAACTTTGGCAAAAGGAGAGCCTGGGATTGGAGAAAGTGAATGCACTTGTCGTAGATGAGAAACGCATCATCGTCGGTGGATTCTCTGCTGATGGACGAGGGGTCATTGAAATTTGGAAACAAGATGCACCTACTTCCCAGGTAGTCTCGTAATCTAGAAGCACCGTCGGTAGAATAACCGTTTATACAAAATTATAGTAGTATATGTATAATATGAGTAATGGTAAGTAATTTGACCGCGTCAATGTGTCATGATCTTGGTACTTTTGAGGTTTTCTCCTCTTCAACTTGTTGTTCAAGCTCTACCATCCGCTTCAAATAAACTTCCCGTGTCCTTTTCAATTTTACAAGGTACTCCTCGTCCGATACCGGAATCAGTCCGACTGCTTTTAATAATTGCTGGAAGACCGAACCGGAGGGCTCGTATACTTGTTTACCATGTCTACCATTGTGGGCTTTGGGGGATGGTTGCAATTTATTTTCTTCCTGCAATGTTGAGATGTATCGCAACCTCGCTATTCCCAGTTCGTTGCATGCATATTGTAACAAGGTGCATACAGCACTGGCTGTGATCGCACCGGATACAATAGCATGCCGACCCGCTTGTAGAACTTGCGATTAGAGACAGCATAAAAAAGGTCAAGGTCAGATAGAGCATACTCTTCAGTCCGCGTAACAGTCCACCTGTCACCGCGCCAGCCAACGCACTGTCTAACAATCTGTTGGCTCGCAAGTCTGACCAAGAGAGTTTCTCGAAGGAAGGTACATCATCTAGTGAGTCACTGATGCCTAACTCTCGTCTTCGATGAACATATTGTCTCCAAGGCGCAACGTGCGTAAGTATAGGACTGATGCCGAATTCACGAATACCTAGGGCTAATAAGAAAAAATGTACAACATTCGTTTGATTGGGCTCACTGAAAAATGTACCAGCAGTGATTCCACTGTTAACAGCTGCAGTGCCGACTAGAATTCCTACGTGAGGGGTATCACGAATGATTCCGTAGAGGCCAGTGACAAAAGCACTTGTCGTAGCTAGTTGAATTATTTGATTAGGCCCGCTCAAGATTCATTGAGAAATAAAGACGGACTTGCATATTGTTATTGTTCCCAATCCGACAGTCCATATTGATTTCTCCATCAAAGACTGAGGAGGAGCGTTCGGTCCAAGATGTCAAAGCTGAATAAAAACAGATCGAGCCAATCGAGGACAAATAGCCTTCCCTGAGCTGGTTTCTGTCAGTCCTTGCAACTTCAGAAGACAACCTCTTATGACTTAAAAAAATGCCGCCAATGTGTTGAGCATTCCTTCACTGCGGCATCCTGTTCAATCACTCATCTTCAGAAATGTTACAGACGCGACAAGTTCACACTTCATTCGAAAGCCATCGTTTGTCAAGATGTTGAACTCAAAGGTGACATCACCATAGGATCTGGTATGCTCGTTTTTTAGGCTGCTTCTTTACTGCTTCTAACGAGATGTTCGCCAGGTACTATCGTTCACCCTAAGGCCACGATATTTGCAATTGCGGGCCCAATAGTCATTGGCATGGGTTGTATAATTGAAGAGGGCGCAATCATCGTCAACAGGTATGTATATAACTTCAACGTCATCGCATGCGCATATTTATCTGTCTTGAATCAGGCGAAAGGAGGTCATGCGAATTGGTGACGAGAACCTTTTCGAAATTGGTTGTCGTGCGTATTTCTATCTTTTGTGGGGATGGAATAATAATGTTGTGGGTAACTTCAGGCGTAGAATCACCTACTGTTGGAAACTTTAATACGATATCGACGCGATCACGGGTGCATCACACAGTCAGGATTGCATCGTATTGTGTCATTGGTGCAGGGTGTCTTTTGGTACCAACAGAAGACCAGGAGTTGGACGATTACACCGTGGTATATGGATCTGCGGCTGAACAAAGGACTTGGAGCGGACGAGGCAAAGTGCAGGAACTTGATTTGAGACGCAAACACGCTGAATATTTAAGAGAGATGCTTCCAAAGTTCAATAGGTTAAGGAGAGGGGATGGTACATGATCGTGTATGGGTTCACTTAATATATAAACACCCCACTAATACAATTCATAGTTATCCGTTTCATACATTTGCAGGTGACATTATACTCAATGCTAACACCCAATTCAACCTTCACGAATGTCTTAAATTTTTGCGTTGATTGGCACAAATCCTTTTTTTGAGATTGATCAATTGTACCCACAACAGGTTTGGACAGTGTTTGCTAACCATTTTAAAAGCCATGGCTCGCTCCGTTTCGTTGTCTCTTGCTACATCAAAATGAGGTTCTGAATCTTTAACTCATGGAAAGCCATTGAATTTCAACTGGGACACCAAGGCAGCACCTCAGTTCTGCCAGTGGAGGCAGCTGAACGTCTGGCGGGTCTGTTTTCTCAACCTACTGGCGGCGCATTTTGGTGACCGACCGTACGTCGATGTTCGGTGTGGTGGCGTTGATTAAGTACTTGGTGCGATATAGATGTCTCATTCCATGTCGTGGACAACGAGAAATATAAGATATCTGATCTGTTCAATTGACTTCGCAAATGATACGCTGCACAAGGGTTAAGCATGGAAAGCCCACCTCTTGTTTACATTATCAGCGGTATAGGAATAAAGTAAATGAGCAAGTCAACTTAGGAGAACCTAAATCGTCGGGGAGCCTCATTGATCCGTGATACGGCTAAGAACGGATATCCTTCCGATCATCATGATCAGGTGTTGTTACTGCTCTCCTCCATCCTCCACCTCGTTAACCATAATGACAGCAACCTCTCGTGCCCCAAAGTCGTACAAGGACATACAAGCCGAACTGGCAGATGATATCAAGGTCAAGGTTGCTGGTGCGTAGCAAGTACTTATGCTGACTTTATACCAAACCACCGATATTTTTCAGGTATCGATGGTAAGCCATCAAGTAAGAGCTGATATGCAAACTCTAAAGGCGTATGAAAGTGGATGGTGTTCTTCGCGGTAAATTTATGGTAAAACTTCAGCTTTTCAGTAGATAACGGCGTTGAACAATGGAATACTTTCTCAGTCAAAGGAGAAATTCTTGAGCGCTGCGAAATCGGATGGCTTTGGGTTCTGTAGCGTTATCTTGTAAATTTTACTTCATTTTTATGCCAACATTCTAACCATGCTTATTGAATATATGCAGCGGATGGGACATTCACGACGCTGTGTATTCCAAAGAACTTCTTATATCCAACAAAGCAAATGGCTATCGCGATGTCACTGCTGTCATAGACTTGTCATCTTTTCGACGGATTCCTTGGGAACATAACGTCCCTTTCTTTTTGGTTTTTTTCCTGGATCCAGAAACAAAGGAGCCTCTCAGTGTTGATCCTCGCGGAGTTCTCCAAGTCGCCACAGAAAGAGCCATCCAAGCTGGGTATGACTGCTTCTCGGGAGTAGAATATGAGGTGATCATGAACCCATGTCAGGAATCAGCTTCTGCTAATCAAATGAACAGTACTTCAATTTCAAAGGTATTTCCTCCCTAATTTGCCGTAAGATATTTATCTTACAAAACCACCATCAAAGAAACTCCTCAGTCTGCTTCGGAGAAGAGTTTTACAAGCCTACAGCCTTTGACACCCGGAAGTCTGTAACCAATTGTTTCCTTTGATTTCTAAAGATTCTGACAGTAGATTGCAGTGCATGGGTACTCTCTTCTGAGAACCCAGTTGAATAACGAGTATTTCCATGATTTGTTCAACAAAAGCATCGAATTCGACGTAGGGGTTGAAGGCCATCGTAAACCATTCAGTATGCTCCAATTTTTTGAAACTGAACTTATATACGATAGATACTGAAACCGGTCCTGGTGTGCTTGAGACTGCACTAGCCTATACCTCAGCACTCAGAATGGCCGACAACGCAATTCTGTTTAAATATACTGCTAAGAGTGTAGGCATGAAACACGGTGTTATTCCTAGTTTTATGGCTAAACCCTGGAACGGCGTCAGTCCATTTACTCCTCTCGCGAGTCTGCTTGCTAAAATGCGCTTATTGTGGTAGCTTCCTGGCTGCAGTGGGTAAGCCCATCTGTTTTTCAAGTCGTCTCTAGCTTTGATTCACCCAATATTTAGGCATATTCATGTTTCTTTGAGAAATCAAGAGGGAAGAAATATATTTGCCGTGTCAGATAGTGAACTAGAGACCGGACGCGCCAAGGCAGCAAACGATGATACCAAGTTCATTAGTCAAGAAGCAGAATGGTTCCTCGCTGGTGTCCTGGATGGAATTGCTGACGGTATCTGGCATTATTTCCTTTCACTTACTGCAGCAAAAACTTACTCTTAATATAGTGATGCCAACGGTGATCTATGTCTCAATGGAACTACATCCATGTTCTAATTAAATTTCGGATTAGCTTGTACCGACAATCAATGGTTATAAACGTCTTGTAGGTGGAGAAGCGTTCTGGGCCCCTAACGCAGTTACATACGGCTACGATTCTCGAGCCGCATCCATTCGAATAATATCTCCACCATCATGTCCACCACCAGCAACACGACTGGAAATACGCATACCAGGCGCAGACATGAACCCATATTTCGCCATCAGTGCTATATTTTTGCTTGGTCTCAGAGGTATTAACAAAAAGTTGGTTCTGCCAGGTCCGCCTATCAGTCAGTTTACACCAGAAGATAGGAATAATGGCAAGGTAAGTAAAATGATTGTTTTAAAATGTCGGTTGTATTCATAAAGGGAATAGATAAAGATGTTGCCTACGTCATTAGAGTCAGCGACGATTCGGATGATGCGTCCTGACAGCATCGCGCGAGAACCTGAGGTTTTCGGCAATGCCTTCGTCGATCATTATGGCGGGACACGGGAGCATGAGGTTACGCTGTGGAACCAAGCTGTTACCAACTGGGAAGGTACTTTTTACCGTTGCCGTCTCTTTACTTTGACACGAAATTAATACTGCTCGTTGTCTTTCTAGTTGAACGCTATCTTGAGCTTGCGTAGAGCTGTTTCAAAGTTCTGCAATTTATGTATAGCCTTGTATCTGTGAAGGAATTGAACTGGATCATCTTGTCGTTCTCGATCCCCGATCTCGGAGAGGAGGGTTTTGGGGTTTACCACCAAACTGCTGGATATCAAATCATATGAGCTCCAGCTTGCATTTCTCAAGCAGTTGTCCATCAGGCAGATTCACAACAACTATGACTTGAAAGACGAGGTTAGAATCAACATACGCCAACCCGTTCGCAAAGCTCAATTCATCAACTTGGGTTAGACAGATGGTTCCCATTGGCAGACTAAAAATTCCAAGTTTCAGTATCATTCAATGTCATTTGCTATCCTTAAAGCCTAGTGGGGCGGGTTCGTAGTTCGAAACCATTTCAAGAAATGTGGGACATCCTAAATTGAGGCAAGGAATGAGCATAAAACCATTATTCATTAAGGGGCAGAACACTTGTCCCACCGAAGCAATCTTCTTGGCCATAGTACTTTCGACTAGGAAGTTGGGGAGGCTACCACCAGGAGTGCTTGACGTCGCCATCCTCCATTCGGTGTTGCCATTCTCCAGTTCTACGATGCGTTCCACGCTGACATAGCGGCCCTTTACCCCTGACTCCTCAAGTTTTAAAAGGTCTTCGTCCCCCTTGGATGATAGGTCAATTGCTAGTGAGACTATTATTCTGTAAAGTGGTGCATCATTTGTACACGTGTCAGTCTATAATTGAGTTGTGACGACGACGGACTTCACCCAGTACGTGGTGTAGTTTCAGACAAATGCGTCACTTGAAGCTCCGTGAAGACGCGAGGCGATACGGGAGGAGTAAACGTATAATACAACGTCCAGATAGATGCGTTCGGTGAAATCTCCTTGACTTTGGTTACCTTTTTGACTTCATGGATAAACCTGTAGTGTTAACCCAAATCAGTAAACAGAGGCGTATGCATAGGAGATGACACGAGCTCTTTCTCATTGATAGCCTTATCCTTGGCCAGTTTCTCCCAGAATTGATCGAACGTGGCCTCTTTCGGGGTGTGTTCACTTATTCGACAGTACCAAGGTGCGCCATCTCCGCGTTCTTTGGCACGATAACTAGTTCGTACACTATTGAAAAACGTCTTTCCGGCCTTCCATGAGGTCGTCGACTCTATGAGCTTCTTTCCTTCTTCTATAATCGCCTCCTCTGACGGGATCTCTGAAACATACAGATCATTATTAAGGTCTCGACGATAGATGTTGACTTACCTGAAGGCTTCAGCGGTGTAATAGTGAGCAGAATCTTTGATTCACTCATGCTCATGCTTGGTTGTCGTGGGTCGGAAAGAGATGGATTATGGACCGTGTCGCCTGAAGATATCGCTATTTTTAGAACTTGTTCTCAATCAGCGCTACTGCGGTTGGTGTGAGTAATCCCTAGTGGACATGGGCCAATACCATGATGTTCTCATTATAGGTTCCATTAAATTTATAATAAATACATAGCTCACGGGCCTTGTAATAATTGTGGTCTGTGATTCGAACTATTGCGATCTACCAGACCGCAATACCGACTGGTTCCAAGAGCAGCCTCATCGCGGGGCAAGACTTCCCCTCGGTGCAGCACAACCCCCACAAATTTTCTTTCGCCGCGCATCCATTTTTCCTTGTAAAAGCGAACAAAGCCCGGTACTGTGGCGTATATTGTATGATCGCGTCCCATTTTAACCTGCCAACGAAGAAAATGAAAGGATCTGCCAAGCAAGTCAACGAAAGACATACATGTTGTCCTGGATGGAATAAGGTGCCGCGTTGTCTGACAATGATGTTTCCAGGGATAACGTATTGATCTATGGTAGTAGGCGTTAATCGGAAGTCTAAGTAAAAGAACAATAGCCCACCTGAGAATTTCTTAACACCTAGCCGTTTACCTGGAGACCCACCATGATTGTGTACAGTGCCTCCAGCGCGTTTTGTGGCCGTACGAACAGCACCTGTTATAGTATAAGGACAATGATCAACAGATGGGCGAGTTCTTGACTTACCCAAAAGTGAGAATGGAGCTTTTGTTGCCTCAATGAGGCAACGAGTCAGGAAAGACATCCTTGTTTTAGACAATGAAAACAAAAGGAGAACTCAGCACGGGCCTCTGCGGCTATTACCGAGGCTGGTGTTAAATACGACAATATCGATATCGTTCATCCACAGCCACTGGACCTCCACTCTTCCAACCTACACCACTCCTACAAATCCTTCTTTTTCATCCATAATGGTTCTCCTCGTTACTTCTGACAATGAGCAATTCAACGCCGACAAGGACGTAGTAGAACGCTCCGTCCTTATCAAGAACATGCTTGAGGGTGAGTGTTGACTCCTGCCATGAGGGTTTTTTCCAACAACCCTTTTTTCTATCTCTAGATGTTGGCGAATCAGATCAACCTATCCCTCTGCCCAATGTTTCGTCAAGTGTATTGAAAAAGGTACGCTCAGAGCTCTGCCCACGATCAGAAACGAAACTGACTCATTTTCTTAATTTCATCAGGTTCTCGAGTACTGCGAACACCACCGCGGCGAGCCTTTGCCTGCCCCAGATGCAGATCAGAGTCAAGATGAAACGCGCAAACGAACGACGGATATTAGCGAATGGGACCAAAAGTTCATCACAGTCGACCAAGAGATGCTGTTCGAGATTATTCTTGCCGCCAACTATCTTGACATCAAATCTCTTCTGTATGTCCATCCCTATTGACAGAAATACTTAGGACATGTCTGGCTGACCATTTTCGTCTGCTTCCATAGTGACGTTGGATGCAAGACGGTAGCAAATATGATCAAGGGAAAGACTCCTGAGGAGATCCGGAAACTCTTCAACATCGTGAACGACTTCACGCCTGAGGAAGAGGTCAGTTGTTCATATTTTATTTTTCGATCAGTCTATTTAATAGCCATTGCGCCGCTATCAGGCCCAGATCAAGAAAGAAAATGTAAGTGCTGATTTATCTTCCGTATGACAGCCTGCTCATTATTCTTTTACTTTCAAGGAATGGGCAGAGGATCGTTGAGACCCTTGTTTCTTTATTTTTTGGCTCGTCGTACCCTTAGTGTATATATTTTCGAATTCAATCATACTTTCTCAGAGCAACTGAGTATGAACGCGAGTCATCCGTTTTCGGTAATCGATGCCTCCGGAGTTTCAAACAGTCCAAAGCTTAGGCTCCCACCAGCTTTGCCACACGTGAGACTAAGGTGCACGTGGTTTGTGGGACAACTGGCAAAGCCGGCTGGTCCATTTCGGGCCACTTTTGGCGTGCCAAATCTTATCACTTGGTGGCTCAAGCTCGAAAAAAAATGTCAAAATTGGGTATACAAATAGTGGTTATTTTTCAATTTTAAGTCCATCAGGGTATACAAGTTTTTTTCAAAAATTTAAGTTTGACTGTTATCATTTCTTAAAAATCACCAATTCAAAATGCAAAAAATTGATAATATGTATACCCAACTTGAGCACCTTTTTTTGAGGTGTGGCCACTTTTTTTGATGAAGTTGACACATCAAGATTGGCCAGGAGAATGTTGGAATTATTTTAGTATGTGCTAGATCACATCATATTGTACCATTATGAGCACAGAGGATATTGACCAATAGCAGTAATCACTTGTAGATACATATCAATGTACAGCCATGTTTGTAGGTAGTATAAGTATTGCACCATTAAGGAGGGGACTCCTTATCAGTGTGAACCAATACAATTGCATATCCCCACCCTCATATAGTCACCTAAAAAGTTTCTTAAGTGCTGTACAAGTTTGTACTTCACCCCAACATCAATTATTTCAACAGAGAAATGGCCATCACTCAAAATGGACCTGAAGTGGCCATGAGCTTGCTCCTTGCCTGATCATGTGTTCCTTTAATGCTTTGTGACTGGCTAGAGCTGGGCACAGCTTGCAGACACAGCTCACAGCACACTTATCCATCAGCTTATATAACATAAATTTGAGAGTCCACCTAGAGTGAATGTCACAGCTCTTTAATCTCTGATAAAGTTGGGCTCCCTCTTCATTGATTATTGTCACGATGCCCTTGAAACCACTGAGGAAAGACCTCTCTAAACCTCCAAAAGGACCTTGAGATCATTGCTCTCCTCAAGGAAACTCATTATCTTAATAGATGCTGTCTTGTCCCAAAATGCACTAACATAGACCTGGCTTGGGAATTCTCACAAGATCCTGCCCATCCATCATCACTTTACACCTCTTGTTTTCTGACAGTCCTTGATCTTACTGAGGATATTTTAAACACCCATTGAGCAGCCACAGTTAGTAACTGGAAATAGAAATGGGTAAGGGAGCATGTGGGAGTGGCTCAACAATGTTCATACAAGAAGTGAACACATTGGTCATATGAAAGGTCACAGTGCAGACTCTTAATGGCATCACATGACACAAGTTGTGTGAACCTTCTTGAGAACAACAGCGCACAAGGGCATTTACCTCTTCTCATCCTTTCTCTTTACAACTTCATATCCTGTCTCCAAAATTATTACTACCATACTTTCCTACTATCTGTTACATTCCGTCATACGTTACTCTGGTCCGACTCCGTTGGAGTTGTTTCCGGTAGTCCGTACTCCGTTCCAGTACTCTCCCTTGTTTCCGGTTCTACTCCTCCTACGTCTGACTCTGAGACTTCTCTGTATCATTCCGACTCCTCTGACGATACTCCAAACCCATTACCACACCTTCGTCATGACAACTATTTCTTTGTCATCACTTTCCCACTATCAGTCAGCACTCCAGCTATGGATTATTCACCCAAGAATGCAGGACCTTTTCCGGGAGCAGAACGCAGCACTTATATTTATATTCTATATTTTGGTTGCTATTCCTTTTATATTTAAGTACACTTGTATGTTTTTCCTCAGTTTGAATATCATCTTAGTTTCCTCCTCTTGTTCGTCCTCTAAGTCACTGAGGTCTTCCATCTTTCCGTTCTCTTCCAGTTCCGAAATCAGGACATTGTAGGAGCTGGGCAGCACAGCACATACGCTGAGGCCAAAGTCCTTTCCGTTACTTGTTCTGGTTCCGTTCCATCCGATCTGGTGTTACTCTGACGTGACTCCTTTGTTTTTAACTTAACACTATCTCACACTCTTTCTTTCTATTTGTTAAGTTTAAACAAAGGTGTAACATTGGAGTAATTCCAGAACGGAACCAGAACAAGTAACAGAAAGGACTATGGCCTCAGTGTATGTGCTGTGCCGCCCAACTCCTATAGTGTCCTGATTTCAGAACCAGAAGAGAAAGGAATAAGACGGAAGCCTCACTGACTTAGAGGACAAACAAGAGGAGGAAACTAAGTTGATATTCAAAACTGAGGAAAAGATACAAGCTTTAAGTACTTCAATAATAATAAGGAATAGCAACTGAAATATAAAAGATAAATGTAAAGTGCTGTGTTCTGCTCCTGGAAGGTCCTGCATTCTTGGGTGAATAATCCATAGTGGTATAAATCAATGTTTGTGTTGTTATAAAACACCAACCAGAGAGCAATGGACTAGTCTTTAAGTCAAAAGCCTCCCTGTTGTTTGTTTAGGGAAGGTGTAACCTTGACTTGTATCACACAGAGGTAGGGGGTAAGAATAGAGATGAGAAGGATGAGGATGAATGAGAAAGAGTCTTCAGTAAGACTATAGCAGTTGACAGTGGATTGACAGTAAGGGACTGAAAAAGCGAACTTAGAGAGGTTAAGGAAGAGGATGAGGAAGAATAAGAGGAAGTCTTCAGCAAGACTATGGCAATTGACAGTGGGGGACAGTAACAGATAAAAAGCTGAAAAAGCGAACTTGAGGGAGGAATTCACTGGAATTCCACTGAGAGGATGACTGTTGGGGAGTAAGAATGAATTGGGGAGAAACTACCTATCCTGGTACAAAAGAGCAGTATTTATACCCTAAGGATGAGGCTATGTAGAACAATAAAAAGAAAGAAGTACACGCTGTCAAAGGAAGAAAGATAAAGAGAGGACAGCTGCGAGAAGAAAAGAACAATGGAAGGAACAATAAAAAAATCTGTAAAGTGTCAAAGTGTGAGAGAAAAGTGTTCACATTCGCTTTTATCACATCACATGTCTCGCGTCGCGCCACCCTCCCTCTATTTGTTTGTGTAGATACCTTAGATCCACTATATGAAGTCCGTTCCCCTTTCATATCTTATCCTCAGTTGTTCTCCGTCTCCTTGACGTTAACACTGAGGTAAGATCTTTATTTCAACTGTACTATATACTACGACTCACTTCTTGTCATTATTACCTAGACTCAATCTTCTAGGTACATAATAATATTAGTTGTTCTCCGTCTCCTTGACGTTAACACTGAGACTCAATCTTCTAGACTCGAACAAAAAGAAGAGAAGGCAGTGTACATAGTCCAATAGCAAAAATATATCAACTCCATAGGCGTGTGGTCATGTCAAAAATGTGAAAGGTCCTGAG